>VOQZ01000389.1:0-128376 GCA_008079305.1 Phytophthora palmivora | reverse complement strand
ATTCTAAAGCGCCTAGGGAGCAAGTGTCCAAAGCATTGGCGCCTCAGACTCTAGTGGTGAAGAAGGAGTCGACGACAAGGAAGAAGAATACATCTGAAAGGAGGGACCGGGATGTCCGGAAGCGCTCGGCGGAGGATGCTGCCAGGAAGAGCGTGTCTAGAAGGACCGACTCGAAGAAACAAAGCTCGTCGTCCAGACACAGCAAGAAGTCGACGTCCCGAAGCGAGCGCCGTCCGACGACCCAAGTTCCTCTGACTCAAGCTTCGATCAAGTGGGTCGAGTGCGGATTCTAGAAGTTCGGACAGTAGCTTCATTGAGGACAAGGCTCCTGGAGTGACGACTACAACGGCAGGCGGAACGACCACTTATATGTTCAAGCCGTTTGTCAACGCGAGTACTCTAGAAGATTTCGATGAGAAGGCGCCTTTGGCCACCCGGATGCGTTGGCTGGAGAAGTTCCAGAGCATGTCGGTGCAAGGCGGTTGGGCGGATAATGTGAAGATTTACGAGATGAAGCTGAAGTTATCCCCGGCAGTCCGGAACTGGCGAGCGAACTTGCGGCCGAAGATCCGGAGGAAGTGGAAGGACTTTCTGAAAGCATTCAAGGAACGCTACTGTAAGGCGAAGACCCCGGATGCAGAGAGATACTACACGATGTTCCAGAAGAAGTCCGAGACACCTTTGGATTTCTACTACCGCCTCAACAAGGTGGCGGATAGAGCGGGAATCCAGATTGACGGATCGTCCAAGTATCGAGAGCAGCATTTGAAGGCATTCACTAAGAAGCTTTTGGATTCTAGACTCCGGACGACCCTTCAAGGTCAACGTCTCCGGAGTTTGGAAGATGTCGAGTACGTCCTGAAGCAACATGAAGATCTGACTCTGGAAGACGACTACGACACCCCACCTCCAAAGCGGGATTTCAGAGCGGACAACGTCCCTCGAGACAAGTTCCGGATGAAGCGTTCTGGACGAGCATATCTGGCCAAAAGTGAAGACGATTCGGATGAAGGGGACCGCCATGTGAAGTTTGAGGATGAAGAAGAAAAGGCGGCTCCAGAAACCACGACGACAAAGTCCGATAATCAGGAACCTGGATTCCCTAGCATGGAAAATCTTTCAGAAGCAGTCTACAAGATTCTTCACGAAGGAGGTTGGAGGCCCCAGTCTTCAACAGATCGTCTGGATTCCAGGAGACATCCGGAACAACACGATCCCAGACGTCAAGGTTTCCGGAACCCCCATTATTCCGCCCGATACTGTGAGAACTGCAGGAACTTTGGGCATCTCAAGGAAGACTGCTGGGCAGACATCGAGTGTGAACGCTGTCATCGGAAAGGCCATCCGGTACGATTCTGCCGGATGCGGCAGTGTGATTATTGTGGCAAGTACCACGAGGGACACTGTGGGAAGCATGAGGCAATCCAAGATCTGGAAAACCTTATCCGACAAGGGACTTTGGAAGTACCGACCGCCATCCGGAAGAAACTTCTGGATTCGGACGCCGATTCTGGGGAACAACAGTTAAACTAAGAAGCCCGCTGGATGGGGATCCAGAACGCGTCGGGCTCAAGAAACCCCCAGAATTGTGTGTGTTAGCGTACGTCGGCCCAGAATTGAAGAAACAACAAGTTAACCATCAATGCATGACTATAACCCAAGATGACTCTCAGGTTCCAGATTCCGGTTACGAACTTTTTCCAGATGTTGATTCTAAAGATCTGGACGATGATTGGAATCCGGACAATTTGGACGACACCCCGGTGGAATTCAGACTGAAACCCGGAGAGAGATATGGATGGTGGGAAGAACATCGATCGGAGACGTCAAAACGGGTTGCAATGGTACATGGTGCAGTGAATAATATTCGGACGGATATCCTTCTGGATTCCGGAGCGTCGGTGAGTATGCTGAGTTTGGATCTTGCGCGTAGACTCAAGCTCAAGTTGGACTTCCGGAAACAGCTCCGGGTATCTGGACTAGGAGGTGTCCCGACGTACATCGCTGCCCAAACCGAAGTTAAAGTCACCCTGGGTCTGAACGTAGTTTACGTTCTGGAACTCTGGGTAGCCAACATTGGCGAGGGTGTTGACGTGTTGCTTGGAATGGACTTCATGTACTCGGCAGGAGTACGACTGTGTATTCGTGAAGGATTGGTGCAACTTCCAGACGAAGAAAACGTCATGCTTTCAGGAAGAACTTTCGACCAACAACGCAAAGGATTGCGTCTGGAAGTCCGGCCACCGGAAACCCTTTATTTGGGGCCAGGGGAACAAGCGGTCATCCGTATCAATTATGGCCAAAGTAATCCGCAGCGTGAAGTAGTCTGGGCTGGACGAGGTGATCGCTGGGTGACCCAGCTGATATATGGTGCGAAGTCATGGGCGGTCGCGGTGAAGGTAGTCAACATTTCCGAAAAGGATGTTTGCATAGACACGAACACTCCTGTCGCCCAGATTGTGGAATTCGGATGCTATCCTTTTGGGAGATTCGTGCGACCTGGACTCCGAAGGTATCGTGAATGGGAAGTCCTGATTTACGAGAACACGAACTCTCGTCAGGAACAGCTTCGCCAACGAAGATATCTTCAAGCAATCGAGGCATCCCAACCTCCAAGCGTCCGGAAGCCAGAATACCCATGGCCGAAGAAGTTACTAACAAGGCCACCTCGAGGAGGTTCTGGGGTCCATATGGTATGTTTACAAGACCCGCCACGTTCGAGTTCGGAATCCGTCTCGGATTCAGATGCCGTACGTCTGGATGTCTGGAATCCAGAGGGGCTTCAGATGATCAGTGAAGTTTCGGAGGGAATTTGGGAAGATCCGCCGGAAGCGGTGAAGACTCCGGAATATTCATGTGAAGAAGGTCCCTGTAAAGGTGACCCTTTAGTGAATTCGGAAATCCAAACCCCAGGGGACTCAGAGGACGAAGAATTTTTCGATGCGATCGAGGGCGTGCCGAGCGATGGGAACCTGGAAGGACCGCCTGACAAGGAAGAGGGATCCGGAAACCTACATCTTGGAATCTCTTCTGAGGCGGACTTAGTAAGCAAGGCCATCCGGAAGCTGGAAACGAAGTTTATCCGATGCCTACACCTGAATGCGGAAGAGTTGAATCTGGAACCGGCTGTGTATGTTCACGAGGGAAGTGATATGCTGTCTCAGTTGAAGGATCAGTTGGTGATGCTTCCGGAAGTACACGAGTTGAGTCCAAAATGCGATATTGAGAAGGCTGACGTCGGGGAACCCGGAAAGACCTCTCCGGAAGAAGAGCGGAAACTTCGTGGAATCCTGAAAAGCCATCACAGTATCTTTTTGGGCGACGGTAATGCAGCACCCGCTCCTGCAAGAGGTGTGATCTGCGATCTGGATGTCGGGATGGCTAAACCTGTCGCCCAACGTCCGCGATCGATAGCACCTCATTTGGCGGTCAAGGTGTATGAACTTTTGAAGAAGCTTCTGGAAACTGGATTGATCGAACATTCGGAATCGCCATGGGCCTCTCCAATTGTCATCGTCCTAAAAAAGAATGGTGAGGACATCCGGATGTGTATTGACTATCGGGTGGTTAATGGGTTTATTGTGTTATCCAACTACCCACTACCCCTGATTGACGACCTCCTGATTGGTTTCGAGAGTGCAATGTGGTTCATGAGTCTGGACATGGCGAGTGGGTTCTGGGCGATCCGGATGTCTGAACGCGCCAAATTGATATCGGCTTTTGTTTGTCCTTTTGGACACTTTCAGTGGATCCGGATGCCGTTTGGATTGAAGAATGCACCGTTGGTTTACCAAGCGGTAATCAACAACTGCTTGTGGGGATTCGTGCGTTTGTCTCCCGAGGAAGAAGCTGAAGTGGATCCGGAAGTCTTGGAATTCCTGAAGTTGACGGAATCTGGAGACCCGGCTTCTGAAAGTCAGGTCCCGATTCTTTCCGATACTATGACTGTGTTCCAGAGGAATATTCCAGCTCCTTCTCAGATGAGTCCGGTCCTGGGTCGTAGCTCGTACATTGATGACATCGCTCATGGTGCGCCGACTTGGGACCAGTTATGTGAGGATCTAAATGCCCTGCTATTCCGACTTCGGTACTGGAACATTTCAGTAAGTCTTCCAAAGAGTGAATTTGGAAAGCTGAGCATCCCATACCTGTCTCACGAGATTAGCGCAGAAGGAATCCGGGCAACCCCGAAGATCGCGAAAGGAGTTTTGGATCTCCCGTTTCCAGACTCCCTGAAAGGGATACAGTCCTTTCTCGGAAGCTTGAACTATTATCACAAGTTCATTGAGGATTTCCCAGTTATCGCTGCGGTGCTGTACGAGCTTACGGACGAGCAGATTCGATCAGGAAGGAATCTGGACCAGGCGAAGGAAGCTTTTGGAATCCTGAAGCACAAGATCGTCTCGACCCCCCTCTTGCGGCATCCAGACCGGAATCGACCCTTCGTCATCATCCCACATGCGAACGCCTGGGCAGCTTGTGCCGTCCTGGGTCAGGAATACGACGGGGTCATACATCCGGTCCGATATACAGGCCGTGTCCTGAACGAGTCCGAAATCCGGTATCATATCGCGGAAAAGGAAGTCATTGCCATCCTGAGGGTACTTCAGGTATTTCGGACACTGATAGAGCAATCCCAGCTGATCGTGTATACCAGATACTCTGTTTTGAAGTGGGTCATCAACTCGAAGTCTGCTGATGGAAGGTGTGTACCTTGGGGACTCACATTGTCACACTGGAATCTAGACATCCGGAAAGTCCAAAAGGACGAAGATGGACTGGCTGCCATTATGGGTGCTGGGATCACTCCGAGAGAACATCTGGATGAGATTTCGGAATCCCTGATCCCGATAAAGGGACGCATCCGGAAACCCCCCGTGATGAGCATCGAGATGCTAGAGTCAGACTATGAAGGTGTCGTCCTGAGTTTTGATGGTGCTGCAAAGACATCAACCCGGAAAGGCAGTTGCGGGTGCGTACTCTGGAAACTACCTGGGTGGAAGATTATGGAAGCCCGAGGTTTTGCTCTGGATGACGTCACTGTGAACGATGCGGAATACCATGGCCTCTTGAAAGGGATGATCATGGCATCCGGAAAGAATATCGAGGAATTAGTGGTTGTCGGGGATTCCAGAATCGTGATTCAGCAAGTTCAAGGATTGATCAACTGTAACCAGCCACACCTGCAGAAACACTTAGCACAGGCCGAAGTTCTGAAACGCGGATTCCGGAAGATCAGGTTTGTACATCTCAAGCGCGATTATAATCAGGCCGCCGATTACTTGACGGCCAAGACCCTTGCATTGGACGAGTCGTGGACTGTCACGGATGAAGGTGACTTGAGGCACCTAAAACTTGTGTCTAAAATCCCTGAAAAGCTGATGAAGTCTGGAATTCCGGATGCGGATTGTCCGGGAACCCAGATTCCAAACGTCAACGATTCGGATGACCAGGTCACACCTGGCCCGGAATCCGCTCCCTTGCCTGAAGCCGCTCGAGTGATGGCAGTCATTACCGAGGCGGGGCATCCTGATTCCGGAAACCCCGACATACCTCCGATGGGACCACTTGAACTTCAGGCTGAAAGGTGGAGACGTATCAAGGTGCATCAAGATGCCGATGAATACCTGTCGGAACTCAAGGCATTCTTGAAAGGTGACTTGGAGAGGTTCTCGCGTAGACGACTCCGCAAGATTGCCAAGGTAGCGGATCTATTCATTCTAGATTCCAGAGACATTCTGTTCCGGATGACAACGGTCACCCAGAAACGCCCTCGGGATTTCCTGGGAGATCTGAGGCTGGTCGTTCCGAAATCCTTGCGTTCCGACATGCTGCATTATGCTCATGAAGACTTTCAGGGCGGACATCAGGGCATCCGGAGGACGCACGAGAAACTCCTCGCGGAATACTACTGGCCTGGTATGTATGCTGACGTGGAACGACACGTCAAGGAATGTGTGGATTGCGCATCCGGGAAGGGACGGCCTCCTAACCCAGGACCGTCACCCGGAAATATCGAGCCATCATACCCGTTCGAAGTGGTGTCGATGGACTTTGTGACGCATCTTCCAAAATCCGCTCGAGGAAACACATTCCTACTTCTTTTTCAGGATATGTTTTCCGGATACGTCATGTGCAAGCCGATGAGTTCAACTACCGCTCAGGAAGTCGCGGAGGTCTACGAACAAGTGGTATTCCAGAGATTCGGATCAAGTTCTATGATCCGGCATGATCAGGATCCCAGATTCATGAGTGCGGTTTTCGAGTGCTTCCGGAATCTACTAGGGAGCCTCCAGAGGGCGACACTTGGATACCGTCCGCAAGCCAACGGTCAACAGGAGCGATCCGTCCAGACGGTCGTCCGGAGCATCCGGGCGTACATCATGGAAGCTGACCAGAGTGACTGGGACGACCATGTCGAGAGACTCATGTTCGCCCTGAACACATCTTTCGATGCGACACGTCTAGAAACCCCGTTTTACCTGGTCCATGGTTGGGATGCCCAGAATACCATTTCGGCCATGCTGGGTCCAAAACCCGCAAGTGTTCCAGAAAGGTCGGCTTACGAGTGGCGACGAAAGATGCAACGGGATTACAGCTACGCTATGGCGTTTGCTGAAGATCTCCAGAAGAAGGCCAAGCGACATCGGTCCGAAATCCAGACGCAGAAGTGGAGGGAGCTTTCTGACCGTCTGAAGTCCGGGTTCACAGAGGGTGACTCCGTGTGGCTCTACATTCCAAAAGTCCAGACTGGACTCAGCAGAAAGCTGGCACACCTGTGGCATGGGCCCTTTCGGATCGACGAGGTACATGAGGACTTCCGGGTGAAGCTCAAGGTCGAGGGCACGGGATACCGTGTCAACCCTTGGGTGCATATTAGCCGACTGAAGCCACGTGCCCTATTCCCGAAGCGACCCATTGTGGAGATCGACGTTGAGGATGACGATGACTTAGACGCCGCCCTGCTTCCGGAAGACAGTTGGACCCCGGACGCCGGAAACGGTGAGTATGAAGTTGAGAAGATTCTGGACCTCCGGTGGTCCAAACGCACTCGGACGTCCAAACGCAGTCGGGAATACTTGGTCAAGTGGAAAGGATATGATGAACCCGAGTGGTTACCTGTG
This sequence comes from Phytophthora palmivora, assembly GCA_008079305.1. Classification (NCBI taxonomy): domain Eukaryota; phylum Oomycota; class Peronosporomycetes; order Peronosporales; family Peronosporaceae; genus Phytophthora; species Phytophthora palmivora. Next base: position 121,252 of record VOQZ01000389.1, on the reverse strand, counting down.
TCCCAACTCAGTTGCGGTGCCCTGCTATATGAATTCAATCAAGGAGCTCGGGCGCGTGCGAGGTTCCAGGCAATGCAAGCTGGGGACGACCATCCACGAGTTTAATCATCCAGATGCTGACTTTGGACGTCCAGACGACGGAACTTTTGGATTGCAACTACGACTGAATTTTGCTTTGATTACGATTGAATTATTGATTGTTTTTGGATTGCTATGGATTTTGGAAGCGATGAGCTTTTCGAAACCTGGATAGACTTACAACAGAGAGTATTCTGGATGGCAACGATACTTGAGATGTATTTCGAGTGGTTAAGTGATGGAGTTACGCTACCTATGGTATTATGCAGAACAAAGACTTCACTCGATTAGGTGTACATCTCCTAGCGGCTGTACTTCCAGAGGTCTCTGATCTGGATGCGCTTGTCCACTGGTATCAACGACTTCCGGACTTCCTTCGGCAGATGCGCGATACGTTCAGCATCCGTCGAACAGGAACTCCATTGTGTGCGTGCAGGTTCGGCAGCGTCCAGAATAGCGAGTTGTTCCAACAGTGTGTACGGTTTCGAAGTCTCTGGATCGCAGTGGTTTAAGTCCATCAAGACCCAGTGGCAGATTCTAGAAGGGTACTTCCAGATGCCGGGCTCGTTCCAGATGGTGTGTGGGAGCTTGAGAGCTACCTTTCGGAGCAACGAGAGTGCTTTCTTCCGGAAGGAAGCGTGACGCTTGGACCGGTCCAGATATATTGCAGCCAACTTCGGAGATACGTTATCCGACGTGTCGAAAGTCAGCCAGTGAGTCTCCTCCCAGAATGCGCGAGTGTTCCGGCTGACAAATCCAATCCAGGAGTCCAAAGCAATAAGAGCATCAGAACTGAGATCCTTGCGTTCATGGAAGAAGAGTTCTCGCGGACGGAAAGCATAGATCTTATCCCAAGGCTTTGAATCCAAAAGGGCGATGAGTTCACGTTCCTTGGACGTGGTACGCTCTTTCAGGAGATCCAGATCGTAGCGATTGGGAGCGTAGTCCGGAAACCCGAGTGTCTGCTCCGATGAAGTCACTGTCGCGTCACCCCTCTTCATCCGGACGCCATAATGCATCCATGAGCCGGTGTTCTCCCCGGGAGTTTCGATGATCCGTAGGTCATCTGAGGTCAGATCCGAGAAGGCTTTCTTGGCCAGATTCGTCGTGGACCCTTGACCCGAACGATCCTTCCGGGATGTCGACTTGAGACTGTCACAGTTGGTACGCCGACGCTTGGATTTTGGAGGCAAGTCTTCTGGATCTGGTTGACGAGAAGACTCCAGCCCTTGGTCATCGTCACTTTCGGCCTCCGGAACAAAGTTTTCGTCCACCCGCTCGTCGTCATCAGCCTCTACCACTAGGGCGTTCGGATCTGGATCATCATCTAGACCTTCGACAAGCGGGCCCCAGTATTCAGGCTCCACACCCTGATCTTGGAGACCGTCGAGAACCCCTTCAGCCATTGTGAAGTATCGGCGTGGGACGTATTTGGTCCAGTGAACGTCATCTAGAGAATTCCAGTACATCATCCGGACAAGCATCTCAACCAGTGCGCTCAGACGAAATGTGACGTGGGCTTCCCGATCGTCACTGAGCCACTCGACAGCGTCCGGGTACTGGACTCCAGACAACATGAGTGCTTGGAGATCCAGACGAAGGTCGTCCCAAGTAACCGGGTAGTCAGTCAGGGACGTCAACGCTTGTTGTTTTGCCTGGATGGAAGGATACTTGTCCGTGCGACAGTCGTGGGAAGAGTGCTTGACCCAGTCCGACGGACGACCCTGGATGGTGTCCGGAGCACGATGGTTTTTCTTGGACGCTGGATTTCCCGACGACCGTTTGCGCTTAGACGATGACGTGTTTGCTGGTACGGACGTATGCGTTCGAGTGAGGTCCAAATGCCGAGGAAGCTCTGACTGTGTGGACTCTCCCCCATCCGGATCCCGAGGGCGGCTCAATGAGACGAAAGGAGTCGACACGAGACCTGGATCATCCGCAGCGATGACTGTGATCATGGTACGCCAAGCAGGGTCGACAGCAGATCCATCCTTGAAGTGGACCAGAAGATCCAAAAGACGTTGCCAGTGGGCATTGATCACTGAACCACCTCGACCGCCCCCCAAGAAGTTCATGAGGTCGATGGGACTGAAACCAGACGCTCGAAGCCGCTCTTCAAGCAGCCGAATATGGATTTTCGCGTCTTCCAACTGCACTGAAAGGTTCTTCACCTGCTTCCGGAGTCCTCGATTATCCCGATTGTGTTCCTCCATGAGATGTCGGATGTCATCACGAGCATTCTGAAGTGCCTCCTCCTTCTCGACACCCGCTTGAAACAGTCGCTGATCCCAGTGGCTCGTCACGAGCTGGTAGTCTCGCTTGAGCTGTGCGAGCTCCGCCTGGACTTGATCGATATCTTGAAGTGCCGTGTCACCTCCTTGTAGGAGCGCCTGCGCTCGGATGTCCCTCTGGATGACCTTCCGAAGCGACGAGATCGTTCCAAATACTCGTTCCGCAAGTCTCTCGTGTCCAAATTCTGTCAGGAGACTTGCAACTTCACGACGAACTGGGACGCTGTCCAGAAGGCCCTCCAAGTCCGTACTCTCCAGAGGAGTCCCACGAGGCATCAGAACACGAGTGCGAAGATCCACATGGTCTCCGACACAGTCATTCAGGGCCGACTTCTCCCGAGTTGTCAAACTTTCCACTGGCACCAGGACTTCCATACCACCGTAGCCGTCTCGTGTAAAGGCACCACCTTCCAGATGACGAACAGTTGCTGGAACACCTACCAAATGGATGTTGGTGTCACCATCGTGAACAGGAGGAGCTTCCAGATAGCTTGGAACGGACGGGCCGCTTCCTGGTGCCATAGTCGTCGAGATTCCATGCGCAGCAGCATCTGCAGGCGAGAGGAAGCTGGCGTTCGCCGCATTCCCAGAATTCTTGGCGTTCGCAGAAGCTCCTGTGGTCGTCCCGCTGCTTGCAACCATCGACACCGCGCCAGGATCAAACGAGGAACCCTTCTCGGAGCTGCCATCACCACCAGTGTCGCCCTCAACCGAGGTGTGGCCTGGGGGAGGCGCCGAGGGTCCAGAAGACGCGTCTGCTGACGCTGTAATGTCGCTTGTCGTCGTCATCGGAGTGGCCAAAAGCTGGGAAATGGTGAACTGAGCACGAAATAAGCCGATGTTCTTTGAGGTTCTGTCGTATGCTGGGAACGGGCGACCGGAGACGCGATGGAGAAAAGAAGCCACGTCAGCCAACCGTTGGATAGATCCACACCCAGGGACTGCGCTATTTGGAGAGCTGGACCTTGGATATAGTGAATACGGATGTGTGATACCTGGATGTGGACGAGCCGACCTGAGATGTGTGTCTTCTGGATGGTTGGAGCAGCTGCGATCTGTGAATGGATGAGTGAAGTCTTGATCTGGATAATGATTGGAACTGAAACCGTTGTCGTGACCATGAGTGGAATCTGGGAGTGTAGACCTGAAATTCGGATGCGAGATGTGATGCGGCCTCTGGCGAGACTGATGTGCGCTTCGTCTCATCACGATCTATCAGCTCGGAAGTAAATCTCTCAATGAGAGCTCTTGATGAGAGGGACGGTTGTGAAGCTGTGGGTTTGAATTTTCGCCCCAGAAGCCGCCTCCCAGGACCATTCATTGATCTGTGAGCTGATTGGCTGAGATTTTACAACATTGGGACAGGAATCTGGGAAGATGTAAGCGTTACGCTTCAGGAATACTTTCGATAATCTCCGGAATCCATGTCCGGCCCGGAATCCCGAGTCGACCATCTGCATCCGGAGTCCTGATATAGCGGAACCAGGTGCCCATACAGTATCCAAGTATATCCTGTGAAAAGAACTCTAGAAGCCGCCCAAGGTCACGTGGAATTCAAACACCAAGAGCATTTGGAAGGGACTGGCATCCGGAGAAATCCTGATTTGTACCCACTATCCAGTTGAAGCTCTACGTATACTCAAGCCAAGTGATTACTGACCGACTAAGACGACCGACCAGGATGTGCTCGGCACCAGCCGGAATTCTTCGGGCTTCGGCGACAGAAACACGCGCTCCCTGCCTCTTTCTATAGTGAAATCAAGATGTTTAGCAGAGACTTTAGCAAAATACTTATACATAAATAACAGAGAGTTCAATTTGCCACCAAGGACGCAAGTGAGTGTGCGGGAGGTTCCCACAAGCCACCACTGCCGAGAACCGCCGACCAGCCTCAAGAAGAGGGCTCGGGGTCACCTCCGCCAGCGTTAGGCCGCGACGACAGCGTATACCGTCGCGGGATTCTCCACAAAGGTCAAGACCAAGTTAGGTAAGGGATCCGGAAGGCGCATCCGGAAGTGAACTTCCTATTTCATATTCCAGTTGGTATTCCGGCCTCCGGATACCCATTTCATATTATAACTGCGTTTTTAGGAGGTTGTTAGTAGTTAGCCCCTTGGAACTGTATTGAATTAACTACTGTGTGATAGGATTGTATATTGAGGGTTATCCGGATTACTTTCTAGTAATCCCGGATTCCATTTGAATATTGTCTTTCGGTAACCAAGTGGTTATCCGGAAGTGGTGCGCTTGTGAGAGTCCCGGAACTGAGCCAGTGTTCCGGAATCAGACTCCGTCGACTGGCATCTGGAGTGCCCACCGCTCAAGGGCCACAAAGAATAAGAGCGGCTGTATATTTGCATATTAACTCTCTGTATTGTATTGGTTAACCGCTAGGGGAAGACTTTGCTAATAGTCTTTCACCGATTCCAGACGACTACATCTGGAAAGTACCTGGCATTTAGCTACCTGGACCCGATCGGCATCCAGAAGTAACTCATTGGTGACTACACCGGATACACGAAGACAAACGATACCCAAAGGGATACCACAAGGTCACACGCCAACTCTGCCTTTCGGATACCCATAGGATCCCGGAAGGTTGAGACTGACCCCACTTGGCATCTGGACGTTTCATTCCAGAACCCACCTGGACACGCACTATACACTCTGGGCGACCGACTTCCAGTCCGGAAGCCGAAAAGTGTTCACCCACTTCGCCACAACTGCCACCAAGGATTTATTCTCCAAGCTTAAGATCCTCGTCGGCGAGATCCCGCAGATCACAGAACCAGTGCCATCACCTCCAGCAAGTATTATGGACCACCAAACGTCCTCATCACATTACGCATCGGCTACCGAGGACGAATCAGATCTCTCATCGGAGCCTAAGCGAATGTCACTGGGACCGTCTGGTACTTCAATGCTGGAGGCGCGATCCAAGATCCAACGTCGGAATCAGCCGAGATCCGGCCGCTCAAGGACGATCCCGGCCTCCGAAGACCAGATCACAGCAGCCACAACGTCAGATGCCTCATCAGACACCCTGCAGAAGTATTTCGAAGCAGCCATGAGTAGATTCCTGGCGGAACAGCGAGGGCCGATCATGGATCAAGGAGCGGTGAAGGTACAGGATCCAGGATCGCAAGATGTAGATATGGAATCTGTGAGATCTGAACATAGTACATCTCGATGGGAGTATGATCCAGACGATATCGACTTCCCCATGGCTGCTCGAGCGACGGTCGCGACAGCCACGACCGGATCAGCCGGATCAACCATGATCCAGAGAGTCCGGATCTCCGCGATCTCAGACCTCAAGGAATTCACGGGGAAAGATCAAGACGAAGATCGGGCCAGAGCGTGGATTGGCAAAGTGAAATCGGCGTTCATGCGAGATCAAGCCTCCGATGAAGAAAAATGTTTGACCTTTGCGGATCTATTGGCTGGATCCGCCAAGAATTGGTATCGGCAACTAAGCAGATCCACCCGTAACAAATGGTCGGATCTGCTTCGAGCTTTCCAGATCCAGTACTGCGGATTGGGGGTATCAGTGGCTAGACAATACTATCATGCCCGACGCCGACCAGAAGAATCTCCCCTCGATTATCTTTACCGCCTTAATGTTGCCGGATTATGCGCAAAGTTGAAGATCAAGGACGGTAATGCGAAGGATCGACGCGAACATGTAGATCATCATATTGAGACTCCGGAATATCAAGATCTAGCTGACAGGCTGACTCTGCTACGGTTATCCGACGCGGACGATCTGGAGGAAGTGTTACGAGCCCGTGAACGTGCAAAGCGTAGGCAGAAGAAAGCCGCATTCGGATCCAGCAAGTACCGGCAGAAAGCGACTAATCCAGCACCTGCAGCTACGACGAAACATGTCCGCGCGGTACAGATCCGGACGGTAGAGCCTGAATCTGAGTCTGGATCCGACGGATCAGATGGATCTGACTCGGACGGAGACAATCATCGGCGGATCTACCTGGCAGCTGAGCAGGAGGTTATTCCAAAGACAGAATCCGGTATGGAGAAGGTCGAGCAAGTACCAATCACCCACAAGTCGACGGATCAAACCCCACCAGATCATAGATCCCGGATCCAGAGCGGCGGATCCGATCGGAACCCTTGCTCACACTGTGGATCCAAGAAGCATTCAGATCTAGGATGCTGGAGATGCCTCACTTGCCATAAGTGTGGCAAGCGAGGACATCCGGCAGATCACTGCCTCTTTGTGTGCCGGGGGTGCGGGAAATTACATGATATGGGAAAATGTCCTATGGAAGAGTTCTACAACCAGATCCGCCAATGGTTCAACCCAGCCAAACATGCAGGTATGCTTCCGGAATCTGCAGAAAAGATGTTAAACTAGGACGCTCGCCGAGTTGGAATCCGGTACGAGCCGAGCGTTCTAGGTATTGCATCTATGCATTTGTGAACAAGAAATCGGTAGATCAGGGTAGCAAGATCCCAGATCTACGCGGTAATACATATGATCTGAAGGGAAACCGTGCTGTCGCAATTTCGAGTATCCGCCAGGCGGACGATTATTCCTGATCTGAAGTGACCATGATGGTGGACCTCCATCCAGAAGAGATAAGGGGTTATTGGAAGCAACAGGATCCAGATCTGTGGTTCAAGCCCACAGATCAAGAGGATATGCCAGTGATCCAGAAGCCAAGTCAGATCAAGGAGATCCGAAGATCCGAAGTTATGGATCTCTTGCCAGGAGAATCTCGGGGATATTGGAAACATTATGCCCCGGGAAAATGGTTCCGACAAGCCAAGATCACCGGTAAGATCAACAATGAGAGAGGGATCTTGCTCTTAGATACAGGCGCCGAAGTGTCCATAGTGGATACGGCCTTTGCTCGTAAGGTTGGGTTCTATATCGATACGAGCCAGATCCAAGATTGCGTTGGGATTGGCGAAAGTGTTTACAGGACAGAAGGGAGAACCCGGATCAAGATCACTATGGCCGGATCGCTGGTTTACTTTTTCGATATTTGGGTTGGAGATCTGGCAGGTCAAGATGCCATCCTGGGTATGGATTTCATGGTACCGGCGGGGATCCGACTGGATCTAGCCTATGGATCTTTAAGCTTACCGGATGAGGTGCAGATCCAGCTTAGTGGGCGTCGGCAGCTCTATAGCGACAAGGCCCGGCTGGTAACCGTAGGAGAATATATCCAGATCGAGATCGGGAAATCAGTGGAGCTTCAACTACATCTCCGGATGTCAGATCATGAGAAGTTCTGGGTCACCCGGGGGATCGTTGGGTACCCACGGTGGTGAAAGGCCTCGGGAAGAGACGGTATCTGCAGATCACCAACGTGAGCGATAAGGCAATCATATTGCAAGAAGATGTAAGGGTTGGGATCTGGCTAGCGGGTGATCACATGCCGCGAATGCCAGGATTTGTCTCAGTGGGGTCACGTCGGCATATGGAATGGCAAAATCTAGCTCTAGAAGCCACGGTGGAAGGAGGATCTGAGCATGATGAGATCTTGATGGAATCCACAGAGCCGATGGTAGATCGACCTTCCTACCCTGCACCTCGTGCTATCCTGAAACGACCCGAGATCTCGCAGATACAAGTAAAACCAGCGCTGACGACCGAAGATCAACCATCAGTGGGGATAGATCCGCAAAATCGGACCCCGATCCAACCGGTAGAGACCGAGGTGACAAACCAATATATGGATCAGGTGAAGGCGGATGATTTGGATCCAGTGATTGGAGGATCAGCTGAAAGAGATCCACCCGGATATTTATCGGCCCCGATACAGGAGGCGTCGTCAGAGAATCGGAATAATTCCCCGGATCCGGAGATACATTACCATGAAGGTAACGATCTGTATGCGGAGGATGTAGATCAAGAGATGGCGATCCTCCCAGAAATCAACCCCACCACAGATGAGGTGAAGATTGAGGATATCCAAGTTGGAGATCCGGGGGTACAGACCACTGCGGAGATCGAACGATTACGTCAGAAGATTTGGAAATATCGACATCTTCTCATCGGGAAGGGGGACGCTTTACCACCAGCCGCAAGAGGTGTGGTCTGTGATATCGATGTGGGAGATGCTAGACCAATCGCCCAACGAGTGAGGAAGATCGCCCCTCGATTTCGCGAGAAGTTATCGGAGCTGATTAAAGGATTATTATCAGCTAAGATGATCAGCTATTCCAGATCACCCTGGGCCTCACCGATCGTGGTGATCGTGAAGAAGAATGGAGTGGACATCAGGCTGTGTATTGATTACCGCCTGGTCAATAGCCTTACTCAACTGATGGTCTACCCTATGCCCCTGATCAACGATCTTCTGGAAGATCTGGATAAAGTCTTGTGGTATTGCTCCTTAGATATGGCCAGTGGATTCTGGGTGGTGACTATGACAGATCGAGCTCGAGCGATCTCAGCTTTCATTACCCCCTTTGGATTATTCGAATGGAATCGTATGCCGTTCGGCTTGAAGAATGCACCACAGATCTACCAACGTCTGATCGACAACGCCTTGTATGGATTCACCCGGATCCCGCCTCCCAGATCGGATCCAAGATCTACAGATGTGTTTGAAGTGGGAGAGGCAGATGATCCGGGCAAGCCATCGGTGATCGGACGCAGATCGTATATCGACGATATTCTTATACCAGCGGATAGTTGGGATCAGCTATGTGATCGAGTGGACGCCTTACTGGAGGCGTGTGACAAGTGGAACCTGTCGATCAGCGTAGTGAAGAGTTTCTGGGGTATGAATAAAGTGGAATATCTGGGCCATCGAGTCTCGAACGATGGACTGGAGGCGAATCCCAAAGATCTAGAGGCATTAACGGATCTAGCGTTTCCTGGATCGTTGAGATCGATGCAGTCTTTTCTGGGAAGTCTGAATTATTACAGTCGGTTTATCGAAGACTACGCTATCTACGCAGCCGTGTTGTACGAGTTGAGGGAGGTCGATTTCGCCGCGATGTCTAAAGATGATGTGCAGATTCAGATCAAGCGAAGTATGGAGCCTAAAGAATTAGATCAGCGAGATCTGAAGGAAGATCCAGGATTGGATCTGACATTAAGGCCCATGGAAACGTCGGATCTAGGAAGACTGGATGGAGAACAGGTTGATTCGCGATGGATCCAGGCTCATCGGGCCTTCGAGACGCTCAAATCGAAGATCGCATCCACCCCAATATTACGTCATTTTGATGCGGATCGGGAAGCTGTGGTGATCGTATATGCAAGTGATTGGGCGATCTCGGCAGCTCTCGTGCAAGAATATGACCAGATCTACTACCCGATCACCTTCGTGAGCCGAACGTTGAAGTCAAATGAGTTGAATTACAGCCCAGTGGAGAAAGAAGTGTTGGCACTGCTAAGGATCCTGGATCTCGGATATAACATGTTGGTAGGACGCCAGATCCGGGTGCTGACTAGATACTCCACGTTAACCTGGTTGTTTAGATCGACCGGATTACAAGGGAGATTGGGCCAATGGGCGTCCCTGCTGTCACCATGGACATTAGAGATTGTGAAATGTGTTAAAGGAGAAGAAGAGATCCTAGGAGTAATCGCGGCTAGTATCACGCCCAGATCCATGGTGGATGAAGCGTTGATCCAGATCTCGCCTAAGAAAGAGCCACGATGGAAGATCCAAACTCCAATCCCGGTGATCCGAGAAGATGAGGAGCTGTATGTAGTCAGTTTTGATGAATCAGCCCGCGTGAAGCATGGAGGTGGTGCATATAGCGCGATCTTGTGGAAGTTGCCTGAATGGACAGTGATCCAGGCCAGATCGGCCTATGCGGAAGACCTTACTGTCAATGAGGCTGAATATCATGGGCTGTTACTATGCCTGGATCTGCTAAGTACAGTGGATCGTAAACGAGTGGTGTTCTGCGGCGACTCTAATTTGGTGATCCGACAGGTCAGGGGTGAGATCGAGTGTAAGGCACCAGGTCTGACTCTACTCAAGCAAAGGGCTTTAGATCGCCTGAGGGACTGGCCGGATCACGAACTTGTGCATGTGAAACGAGATTGGAACGGCAGCGCGGACAGTTTGGCTAGTGCAGCGATACAACGACAAGGTGGAGTGAAGATTGAGTCAGACGAGGATAAGCAGGATCTGATCACGCTGAATAGATTGGACGAGGTATTGGTAGTCAAGAGGACGGATCAGGCAGCCCAGATCACGGCAGTAGTGACACGATCAGGCTCGCGATCTACGACGCGAACGACTTCAGATCCTCGATCATTGCGGGAAGAAGTAGTTCGGGATCTCAGGATTGATCGGATCCGACAAGCCCAAGACGAGGAGGCGTGGATCTCGGGATTGAAGAAATATCTGAATGGAGATCTACAAGATCTGACTCAGCAAGAAGCCAAATCATATGCTAATCTAGCAGCCGATTATGACCTGGATCACCACGATCTACTGTTCTACTGCCCTTCTACGAGACCGACGGATGCAGATCGAGATAAGCTGATGCGACTAGTGATCCCGGAAACTCTATATCAGGATATACTACATCACTACCATGTGAGCCTGGAAGGTGGACACCAAGGGATCGGTCGAACTTATCAGCGGATCCGAGATCACTTGCATTGGAGAGGGTTGTATAGGAGTGTCCAAAGATACGTGGGTGAATGTGTGTATTGTGAGACTGTTAAGAGTAAACCTCGGATCCAAGGAGAGTCGCCAGGTAACCTTCAGGCAACATATCCTTTCCAGATCATAGCTATGGATCACATCCCGTCCTTACCCAGATCGCACAAGGGGAATACAGAAATGTTGATCTTCGAAGATCTATTCTCTGGATATGTGATCGCGAAAGCCAGCTCATCGAGAACCGCCCAGACCGTCGCCGAGTCATATGAGGAATGCGTCTTCCGACGATTTGGGGCCAGCGAAGCGATTAGGCATGATCGGGAACCAGGATTTATGTCCGACTTTTTCCGAGCGTTTAACAAAATCTTGGGCCAACGTCAACGTGCAACGATGGCATATCGGCCCCAGGCCAACGGATCTGCAGAATGCATGGTCTAAACCACAACTCGAGCGATTAAGATGTATGTGCAAGATCTGGATCAACGGGATTGGGACGAGTATGCCGAGAGGATCACTTTCGCGATCAACACCGCACATGATCGGATCCGAGGAGAAACACCTTTCTATATGGTACATGGGTGGGATCCTAGATCCTCCTTGGAAGCGGTGATCCCGGTGGGAAGTACGCGAAGACATTATCGAGATCCACGGCGATGGAGGTATCAGATCCAGCGGTATTATCAACAGGTTCGGGAACAGGTTAATCAACGGCTGCGAGAGGCGATCTCAGATCGAGCGGATCTACATAACCAGGAGATCCGCCCACATCAGATCGAGGTCGGATCTCGACTGTGGCTATACCTAGATCGAGTAAAAGAGGGATATGCTAAGAAGTTAGCACACTTGTGGCATGGACCATTCCGGATCGTAGAGAAAGTGGGCGAACATGCGGTGAAATTGGAGATTGCCGGATCCGGATATCACATTTTCCCTATGGTACACGTGACCAAGTTGAAGCTCGTGAAAGAGTATCCAGATCGACCATCAATGTGGAAAGTCAAGATCGTCTTGATTTTGATGAAGATCTATTACCAGGGGACAGCTGGATCCAAGATCGCGATCCTGATGAATATGAAGTGGAGAAGATCACAGATATGAGATCAGGAAGAAGAACGAGATATGGACGGATCTACCGTGAATTCCTCGTACACTGGCGAGGATATGATGATCCAACTTGGGTGGATGAAGCAGATCTCAACTGTGGTGCTCTGCTACATGAGTTTCTGCGAGATCGCACGAATCATAATCGATTCGGCGTGATGCAATCTCACGAGGAATCGTGAGGTCGCAATCTACGACAACAACCAGCTTGTTGTCGTGGTGGACCCGGTTGAAGGATCTACATGATGGATGTAGATCGGTGGAATGCGTATGCATATATACATTGAATACGATGAGGATGGAAGATCAAGTCTCGAGATCCAGGGATCCTAGCTGATCGAGGTCGGTCATGGCTCTACGAGAATGGATCGAGGTAAATGGGAAGCAGGCGAGTCAAGATCACCGGACATATATTGACGGATGTTATGAAAGGGGATAGATCACTTACAGAGAGCTAATCACTACGATCTAGCTACTGGCCGGTGGTTGCGCCACTTGAAGACCGAAGAACTTGCGATCCAGGCGAGGGAGATGACGTGCAGGGTGATCTGCAGTGCGATCTCGATAATGATTGCGCCAAGGATCCGCTGCGTCCGCCTCTGCCAACGCCTCTAGCAGATCAGTCGGCTCTCGGCGATTGAGCTGCGGATCGGCGAGATTCGCACGTCGAGCCTCGATCCCGGGATACCAAGCTACCTCATCAGCACGCTTGGGGAAGTGGAGGAAGAACGGATCTAGGAGTAGATCCAGATCACACCATCCCTCGATCATGGCTTGGATCATCGTGAGCAGCATACGCTTCCATCGATTACCCGCGTGTGATCTGCGGTTGTTGCGCTGCTTGGCGAAGGATCCCAGCCACGGCGACTGCGCGATCATGGCGGCTGTGATCGGGAATTTGTGCGTCGACGCCCAATATGCGATCAGCTCAGAAGCTTCAAAATCACGATATTGACGGAGGAAGATCCCAAGTCGACCACCGACATCGGCCTCGAAAGAGATTGGGGGCAGGATGTTTCGGATCACCCGCCATGGCTCCGCCGCTTGCAAGGCCTTGACATTGGCCTCCGTGATCAAGTGACCACAGAAGGCAGGAGCAGTCGGGGAGGTGAAGATCGTCGGCCGGTGAGGGAAGATCCAATCTGGCCGGAATGGCAGGATCGGAAAGAGGAAGTTCACAGTCATGGTAATAAAGGTTTGATTTGCCAGACGTGACTCGACCCACGGATCTATGTCGGCAGCGGCCATGACCCAAACGATCCGCCGACCGGGTACACAGCGACCTTCAGGGAATGGGACCTGAGGGACGAAGGTGATTCGGGGGAGATGGCACCCAGGAGGCGGATTGGCCGGGCCAGATCCGCCTGTGGGGTCAGATCCATTGCTCTGATCTCCGGATCCCGCATCAGAGTTCGATCCGTCGGATCCACCTGGAGATTCGCCGGATCCGCCGGCAGACCGACGCTGGGGAGACGCATGATCTCGACTGCGGGCCTCAGATCGGGATTGAGAAATGGCCATCAATGTCTGAGCCTCATAGAGGTCGTCGGCCACTTCCGCGTTCTCCTCCTCCTCCTCCTCTTCCTCCTCATCGGATCCGGATCCGACCTCAATCACCTCGCCGGATGATCGGCTGGGTTCGACCTCTTTGGAGGACGGGGTTGATGCTTGATCTGGAGAGGGCGATCCACCCCCAACAGATCCCCCACCCAGATCAAACTCAGATTCATCTTCTTCGTCCATGGATTCATCGTCCGCCTCGAGGGGGACGGATCGCTTCTTTTGAGGCGTCGACGGAGAGGGCGAGTTGGATCTGCTGCGAGATCGCTTGGACTTCGAGGTATCAGCACCCTGATCCTCACTACCTGACGTTTCCGCCGAAGGAGAGCGTGGGATTCCTCCCGCGGGCTGATCCGTGTCAGATCCCGGATCCAGACGCAATTGGGTCTGAGGAGGAGGCGCCCCGATGGTGGCCGAGATGGATGTGAGGCGCTCAAAGGCAGCAGTATACTCATGACGGAGGGCATCCCGTTCACGGACTACTTTGCCCAGATCTCGAGAAAGCGTACGGATCTGAGCCTGATTCTCAGTGATGGTACGCTCCCGATCCGCATAAGCCTTCTGGGCTACCTCCACATCATGACGCGCCCGGGTTAAATCACCCTCCAACGTCTGCAGGCGGGTTGTATCTGAAGCCGATCTAGCCTGGTGGGCTGCCAGATCCGACTGCAATAATCCCAGAGTCCGCTGCGCTGACAAGATCTCGGCATCCCGCGCACGGATCTGATCTTGTAGGGAGTCGCGCTCCCGAACGATCTGGTCGAGATCAGCTTGGGTAGGTCCCGTGTGTGGGAGATCCGCACGCGAGGATTGCGGATCAGGACCCGAAGTCCCGCGATCAGCGCGATCGGAGCGAGATAGATGCAGCTCTGCCTCGACCCGATCCAGCTCAGATCGAGTCCGGCGCAAGCTCTCCTCCGTCGCCGATAATGTAGACTCAGCATCCTCCCAACTCCGATCCAGATCACGGTTGGCCTGCTGAAGGTACAATTTCTCTCCGCCGGCTTGCGTAATCTCGGAGGTGAGATGGCGGATGGTGAACTCCAGATGGCCCCGATCCTGGCTCAGATCATCGATGTGGGCTTCCAGATGACGAACCTCATCCGACCGACGATCAAGATCTCGGTTGAGATCGACGATCTGGGCCTCTAGAGTCGAGATCTCGGGTGCGGGCTGTGGCGGCTCCAAACCGATAATGCGATCGGATTCTAAGGAGGATTGGAGGGCATCACGCTCCTCTCGGAGGCGGTGAACCTCAGCCCGATAGCGCCCGATCTCCCGACCCTGAGTGGCGCACATCATTTCCAGCGACTCGAGGGAGCAGACGTGCTCGCGATTCCGATCCACGGCCTCATCGGCCCGGCGGGTGGCTAGCCGTAGATCGTCGCTCAAACGCAACACTCGGCGACGCAAAGCGACCGCAGATCGACGGAGATCCTCGGGTGTGCCCCCAGTGGGTCAACCGATCTCTGATCTAGGCGAAGGAGGATCGAGGCGGCCAGATCCATGTTGAGATCCATCGTGGCCGTGATCTGACATGATCGGTTGGAGAAGTGGAGAAACTTGTGTTCGACGAGGTGATTTGAAGAATGGTCGCAGTGAAGTTGTTATGCAACTACAACTGACGACCAGGAGGCGGCTGTGGTGAAGTGGATTGGAGAGATTTGGCATGGGAATATCCAGGAAAGATCCGATTTGGACGTGATCGGACCTGACGTGATGTGATTGGAGTAGATGACGAGCTGATGTGGATGGATCTGGTTGTGGATCCAGTTGATGGATAAGATGGATGGGGATTAATGATACCCTGGGTGGGACGTGATGGATGTATTGACATACGAACTATACATACACCCAGATCCGAAAGGTTGGGACGATCACATAAGGATATGGATTATGTGGGCCTGGCGTGATTATGAGATGGATGTGGCAGTACGCCTATTGGCGCTATGGAAACTGGTAATCTAGATCGAGTTACCTGGATCTAAGCTATAATCTATAGCCGTGAAGACTAGATCGGTACGCATATCAGATTCCATTCAGGGAACGTGGATCAAGATCTGTGGACCTAGATCTATAGGCGGATCCGGATGATCTAGGACCTAGAGATATTATGGCAACGCTGGACGATGATTGGAGAATTAACAGCATGGAGTAAGCTTGGGTATATTACGATTATGCTTGTTACGAAGTATTATCACTGGATCAACCATGGAAACCCTAGATCAAGGAGATCTACCGGATCTAGCCGATCTGGAATTGGATCAGCATGATCTGACTTATTAAGGCATGATCTGACTCGGGAGACGTGTGATCTGGAGATCATGGGGGATGATTACGATATTGGAGAAAGAAGAAGTCCAGATCACAACATCGCGACTAGTGATCTAATGTTTATGGTTCAGATCAAAGGTGACCTGCAAAGATGTCGACTGCTATGATGGTGAGGATAAGAAAGGACAAGAATCAGGATAGCGTAATCAGTCGATGTGTCGTTAAGGATAGGATACAGGATGGGATAGGTCTTAACATTAAATCAGAACCGAATTTGCATCGCACGACACAAGTGCTTCGCTACGCGCCTGGAAACGGGAACTACATTGGCCCTACGGTATTAATAGCGATTTAGGTGTATAGATCTAGGGTGGTTGATAATATCTAGATAATATATTGGCTAGATCCAACCTCCTAGTATCTTACCCTAAGTGCAGATCCAAGATCCCGGTATTAATTGCTTAGCCGGTAGATCTTCGGTTTCTCAAGTATCAAGATCGCGCTATAGGAAGCGCCAAGCAATCAAAAGACCCCGCGTAAAGGGAAATCTACAAGAAAGGAATTACTACAAGGCCGGATCCAGATCTAGGCCGCCGGATCCAAGCTTGATCTAATCGCTTGGACTTCGGATCTACTACTGGCGAGTGGTGTGAAGACTTCCACGCCACTCTACGACCCCAACGTCACGCCAAGACGTTCATCCAACACCGATCGAGCAACTTAGCAGTCACCAAGAGAGGAAGATCCAGCCCAACCGACGGGTACACAAGGTGAGCAAGTTCAGCAGATCACGGATCATCGGAGGACCCCCTTCGTTAGTCGGTGTCCGGGCATTGGTGGGAAGTCGGATCTAGCAACCTCGCACATTTTGCTGATCCCGCTACACCACAAAGTCGAATACGACTCATAATATCGCCAACACTGAAAGTGTCCACGCTACGGATCGTGAACTTTTACCAAAAACAGATTTTGCAAGAAAATATGGGAGCAGAAAAAGTAGTTTGAAGAATTCCTCAAAATTATCGAAGAACGCATTGCACATGGAAAACAAACCAAAACGTAGGCGATCCAGAGTTCATCAATGCGTTCCTACGCAATTCACGTTAGAACAAGTGCGCGCTGAATCCACTCGTGACGTTGCCGAACGGGCCGCTAAGCGCGCAGATGAACTCAACAAGTTGCATAAGATGAAGACACGCTCTCAAGTTAATACTTAAGTATTAATTAACACTCGACATCTCGGTAGTGACGGGGTCACACGAGCTCCTTGCTTGAGGAAGCGTGCTATTAAGAGTATACAAACTCTAAGTGAACGGCAGTTCACTAGTCCCTGGTCTGAAGGGACTTAATAGCCAGTTTAGAGTAGATTTTGGACTGGCTTATTTATAGTTAATTAGGTTCATTTGGCCTGTAATACAAACTCCTAATTAACTATACTTTATCCTAATTATGCATATAAAAGGTAGGTTTAATGCTATTGGTTGGCCCTCAGCCACCGAACCTACGTGGCAGTAGTATGGTCCACATTTGGAGTGTGGTCCACACCACTCACAACAGAGTATCTAAACGAATACTCACAGAAGTATATCTACTTCTAAAGGTGGTACCCTTTCTAGGGTACCCCTTCATGTAACACCGTTACATCCTCCCCCACTTAGGTTGGAAACACCCCCAACCAATGAGGAGCTAGGAAGAGAGCGCCGCTCTCTTTCCTGTCCTTGTCGATACCCATCGACGAGCCACCGTTGTGGCTTTGAGGCTTTCATTCAGCCTTTTGCGCTAGTGTCAAGCCACCGAGGTTTCCACGTCAACCTCTACAAGATGCCTAAGAAGGCAAGCACCCACGGCGCTTCGGCGCCTTCCAAGTCTAAGACCGCGAGGTCAAAGACTACCAAGGCCAAGTCGAAAGACAAGGCCGCTCCGCGCAAGGAAGCCCGCAAAGCGGCTTCCGAGGCAGCCAGCAAGCGCACCGCTGCTGCTGCCAGACAAGGAGGGAGCCCGCGACGCAGTCGCTCGCGCTCCTCGTCACCCGACGATAGGCCGAACCCTCGGTTCGCCTATCGGGACCACAGTCCTGGGACAGAGTCCCCGGAGTTTAACATCTCTATGATCACGGGATCAGAGTCTGACGGGGACTCTCCTGGATCCGCTAAGGATCCATCTTCTTATCAGGATGCTCCTTCACAGGACGCACCTGCCCAGGACGCTCCTGTTGATGATGATGCATCATCCGAGGCAACGGCAGCTTCGACGAGCTCGCCTGCCAAGAGCCTTACCTTAGCTGAGGGTAAGGCTCGAGCCCAAGCTGCGAAAGCAGCATTTTCAAAACGGGCTGATGAGGGAGCCGCTGCTGCTAAGAAGCGCGCAGCTCCTGGCTCTCCTACGTCAGAGCCTTCCATCGTTAAGGGATTCAAATCCCTGTTCGACTCCTCAGACGAGGAGGAAGACGAGGGGGCTGTCTCTGAGCCCCAAGAGATCTCCAATGATCTCGATGAGCAGCAGGAGCGCTATGAAGCTGCTCAACTGCAAGGCACTCCTGCGCCTCCCACGCCGGTGTATCCTCGTGGATACTATCCACCGGATGCGGGGTCTGGGTCTCCCATGTTTTTGGAGCACCTTAAGGCCCCTCGTGGTCTAAACCATGGGCGCACTTCGCGTGGCGCCTATGAGCGTGCCTTGGTTCAAGTTGAACCACTCTTTGTCGACGACATTGAGGCCGCTAGGTGTGTGCTACTTGCACCACACCGAATTCCTCTCAAGAAATTCACTAGTCTTCGGAAGAAACCCGAAGACCGTGGTGGGCTATTCCCCGTGTGGGACTACCCTTGGGTACAGCCCGAGAACACCACAACCCAGACCCAGGCAGAAGACCTGTTCTGGAGATGGGTTTCTCTAAAGAACTTTACAGTTAAGGAGTTGAAAGAACTCCGGGAAGATCGTTTGCTGTTCTATGTCTTGGACCAGCGAGATCTTCGTATTGAGTTTGCCCACTTAATCGCTAAGCGGCAACTCCACTCCGTTATGGAAGGACTTAGACAGCAGTCTAAGTCCAGCGCTCAAGACGAGCGCGGGTATGGTTCCGTCAATCCATGGACCGTACACCGTAAGGCGGCTAAGAAGCCGCGGACTACTTACGCCCCGGCTGTTGCAGATCCCAAATCTCAACAGCCTTCGGGCAGTCAACCCGGAGCCGGTCTTCCGGCTCCCACGAGTTCTGTGACGAGGGGTAACCCCGCCACTTCACTAGCAGCTGGCGCTTCCCAGAGCGCCGCCGCTCTTGGACGACCCGCTCCACATGGTAGTGGAGCTCGCCGTTCCGATCAAGGAGGGCAGGAGGATCTCTCGCACGCATTTGAGTACGAGGCTCCCTCTCAACCGTATCCTTCTGGACCCTCAACTTCGGGTCGGGACTCTGTGGGGTCCCTGTTAAGTGACGAGGTCCGTCATCTTCGAGATCGCGTCTATGCGATCGAGATAGCCCTTGGGCTTGGACCTGGTGGTCAGGCTGCCTCTCAGGCTGGCAAGCCGGGGACCTTTGAGGTCTTTCGCCAAGATTTGGACGCTCTTGGTCGTGAGACTCATGAGGTCCATGGGCGCGTTGACCGCCGAGCTCCGGCTGCTGCTTTGAAGGAGCTCCGTCGAGGCTTAGACGCTCTAAGCCATGAGGTGCATGGTCGGATGCCCTCTTATGAGCCGCAGGGGTACTCGCACCACTCGGCTTATGGGTATAGTTCTTACCCAAGTTCTTCCCACGCGGTACCGCCATACCCTTCGTATGACTCGCGTGGGTACCAGTCTGTTTATCACTCATAGACTCCGACACCGGCAACTCCGGTTGTCCAGAGGACTCAGCCTCGTTTCGAGGAGGTGAGTTCTCACCTTGGTCTTCCTCCGTCCGAGAAGGAAGACCCAGCGGATCGTGATACCGCTTAAGACGTCCCACGTAGAACGTCGGGTGCGTCGCCATTGACTTTGGGAGGTAAATGGTATACGCCGCGCCATGTCTGGCCAGGACCGCAAAGGGTCCGATGAAGCGGTGCTTCAACTTGTTGCTCTCTACAGAGCTAACCACCTTTAGCGGTAGGTTTTTAGTGTCTAATAGGACTAATTCACCCCTTTTAAACACGTTTAAGTTTCCTCTTCCTTTTGTGTCAGAGTACTCCTTTTGTCTATCTTGGGCTAACGCCATTGCGTCTCTAACCCGGCTGATCAACGTCAGCCTGTTGTCGATAAACGACGACAACTGTCTTTTTAAAGACTCGGGCTCTATTGCTGAGACCTGGGAGGAAAAGGCTTTCCGAGCCTCTCCCCCACTTACGATGGAGGCCACGGTGCCTCCCCGCAAGGTTAGCGGCACCTGGGGGTGTCGTAACCCATTCAAGTAGAACGGGGTAAACTCCGTTGATGCGTGCACCGCATTGACTCAACCATAGACTGCTGTTCCGACCAGGACCGACGTGCCTCAGCACAGATATCTTCAAGCACGCGGTTGACGCGCTCCGTCTGACCATCCGTCTGTGGATGGTCCGCAGTTGACATCGTCAACTTAGTTCCCAACCACTGGAACAGGGTGTCCCAGAACGCACCCGTGAAACACGGGTCTCTGTCCGAGACTATGGTCTCTGGTAGACCATGATAGCGAAACACGCTATCTAGGAACAGCTGTGCAGCTTTGTTTCCCGGTGACCTTGTCACGTACCGGAGCAAGATGCACCATCTTGCTCAAACGGCAGACAAACACCAATATGCCGGTGTTGCCCTTGTCATCGGCCGGCAGGCCGAAGACGAAGTCGAGACTCCTCGACTTCCAGCAATCCGCTGGCACAGGTAGGCCCTGCAGTGGAGCCGAGGCGTGGCCCGAAGGCTTCACCCTCTGACATGTTTCACATGTCTTGACATAGTGTGCCACCCACTTATACATGTGGGGCCACCGAAATGTCTGAGAAACCATTTGGTAGGTCTTCTCTCGGCCAAGATGGCCACCCGTCGGCGCATCATGCGCCTCTAGAAGTATGTCATACTTCAGATCCTCGTCGTTTGGAACGACAACCCGAGGAGGATCTCTAGGGTCTACTCGGTAATGGAGTAACCCTTCGGCCAGCTCATAACGATGGAGCTGCGCCCGCTGTCGAGGCGAAAGCCTGTCGACTTTGGCGTCCTTGCCATCGGACAAGAACTGCACCAGTGGTGTGTAGTTCTCGTCCTCCTGATACGCCAAGCGTATCCGATCATATAGATCTGTCGTGACCCGACTGACATGAGCTAGCTCATAGTCAGGTCGACGCGACAATGCATCGGCAAGCACGTTGAGCTTGCCCGGCGGAAGTTGTATTCCGCGAAGTATGACAGCCACCTCGCCATCCGCTGCGACAGATGCGGCGAGTTGGTGGCAGTCCGCAAGGACGCGTGATCAGTATAGATCACAAAGGGCCTCGTGCCCAAGAGATGAACTCTAAACTTGACAAGAGCATACTTCATTGCTAGTAGCTCCTTGTCATAACCGGGATAGTACCGTTCGGCAGCCTTCAGCTGCCTGGACCGGAAGGAGATGACACGTTCGTGTCCTTCATCGTCCTTCTGCAACAGCGCACAGCCTATTGCATAGTCAGAAGCGTCACAGACGACGCTAAATGACTTGTTTTCGTCCGGCAAGGCCAGGACTGGCGCTTGCTGTAAGCTCGCCTTGATGCTGTCAAAAGCATCCTGGTGCTGCTGCTCCCAGACCCAGCCGGCATCTTTCTTTAAGAGATCCGACAAGGGTCGAGCTAGTTCAGCGTACCCTGCGCTGTACTTGTGAAGATAGTTGGCTAAGCCCAACCACTTCCGGAGGTCCTTCTGCGAACTCGGGGTCGGCCAGGCCGCTATGGCCTTGACCTTCCTTGGATCGGCGCGCACGCCGACCCTGCTGACAAAGCAGCCGAGGTCTTTTATCTCCTCAGCTGCAAAGACGCACTTGTCGATGTTGGCATAGAGCTTGTTAGCTCTCATAACCTCAAACACTCGACGGAGGTGCTTCAAATGCACCTCCATCGCCGTCTGGCCACCTTCGGCACAGCTATGGACGAATATATCGTCGAAGTACGTCTGAGCGAACGTACGCAATAGTCTAAACAATTGTGTGACCAAGCGATTGAACGTCGCTGGGGCATTCGATAGCCCCTATGGCATCACTAGTCACTCCCAAAGCATCCCACTCGGGGTGCTCACTGCGGTGAGAGGAATGTCACTCTCCCGCATCAGAATCTGGTAGTATCAGTCTACCAGATCCAGGGTGCTGTACAACGTACAACCCGACATGTTGTTCAGCAACACATCCTTGCGAGGGATCGGCGTCTGTGCCGGTACCGTCGCATTGTTCAACTTGTTGTAAGCATGAACTAGACGCCACTTCCCGTTCGGTTTACGGACGCAGAAGGTTGGCGTCGAGTGCGGGGACTTCGACTCCCGCACCATGCCCGACTTCACCTTTTCGGCGAAGAAGGCATCTATGACCTCGCACTGCTCGCGAGGTAGAGGCCACTGCCTCGTGACACAGTACTTTGTGCCTGGCACGAGATCAATCTCGTGCCGAACTCCCCGATCCGGCGGGAGTTTGGATGGTGGGTGCTTCGACACCACATCCGAGTATTCCTTCACGAGAGGATACTGGATCCTCCACGTTCTTGAGAATCTCAGAACCCAAGCGCGTTGCACGCTTCTTCGTGAACCCCTCCAGGACGTCCTGGTTCATTACGGAGGAAGAGTTCAAATCTTCAGGAGAGGTCTCTGTGGCGAAGTGGTTCTGCGAAATCACAAGATCGTAGGAGTCCTCTTGCACACTGCGCCCGAACTGCCGACTAACGGAGGGGGTACTCCGATCTTCCGTGAAGTTACTTGATCTCACCTTGTGTACCCGTCGGTGGGACTAGATCGCTCCTCGGGTGATCTCGATTAGACGCGCTTGTTGTCGATCTTGCTGTCTGACAGGACAGCGGGAGAGGTGGCAGCAGTGGGGATACTTCTACTCGCTGCGCCGCGTAGTTATCGAGCTTCGATCTTGGTCGTACTTGGTCGATCTTGTTCTGACCAGTGTCGATCTTAGCTCGGAGGGGTCTTGTGGTCGGTGTGTGACCTTTATCCAATAGTTCCAATACTTGCTTGCCGCTTCCTATAGCGGGGTCTTGAGATTTGAGGGTTGACGAACGTCCAGCCAAGCAATCTGGGCGTAGGGGTTCCACTTAGTGTCGATCTTGATCCTGCGTGACGTCGGGAGGGCCAATCTTGTATATCCCTACCCGGAATAGCGAAGAAGAAGGAAGTCTTGTGTAGTAGAGGGTAAAAACAACTCTGAATTAATGGTTAATGTCCTATGCTTCCCATCTGTGGCTATCCACGCTGCACTGGCTTCCTAATATCCATAATAAGGCTAAAATCGATATTACATGCCAAGATCGATATCGCGTGGGTACAATCGTCTTGGGCGGGAATGATGGCACACGCATTCACTTCATTATAGTGAGTGTCACTATATCGAGGATCACCATAGAGAGGGATTGCTATTGATCTCGATTGACGGGACGAGATCGAAGTCGGAAAACTTCTTATCTGCTTCACCACAACCGTCCCCTGCACGAGTGATAGCAGCACAACTGTTTTCGCTCGCTGCATCACATCTCCTTCTAGCCGATCATCCTCCATGGTTCAAAATCAAGCCTCCAACCTTCCATCCACTCCAAGATCGACTATGCCACCGGGCCAATTGGGCCTACTCGCGATGGCAGCTGCTGCCGTCGATCCTGACGCGTCTTCCACCTCACCACCTCCCCCTCATTCTTCATGTCCGGAATGGCATCGGTTATATTCAGCACCGACAGCCCATGTTCATCGGTCTCGTGTGGATCTACAAGTCGTTCGAGCGTCGCTCCGAGACGTTCAAACCTCTCTCAGGGGTGTGGAGGACATTATCAGCCGTGAATCGATCTTCCTCCAACTGCAAGATGATCATGAGGACTTTCAACACGCTCACGTGGACTCTCTTCGTCACATGGGCGATCTACCTCGACATTTGGATCACCTCCGATCTCAAGCCATGCCATTCGCTAAATTCTGTCAAGATCGGTATGACGCGCTGATCGAAGCATTGGAGGATTCCAATGCACAGCTGGTAGAGAGCAGATCCACTGTCCAAGAACTTGAAGAGAAGCTAGACAGGGTCTCTAAGCTTCGGGAAGATTACAGCGAACTGCAGGCCACTGTCCAAGAACTTGAAGAGAAGCTAGACAGGGTCTCTAAGCTTCGGGAAGATTACAGCGAACTGCAGGCCACTTCTAAAAGCACGATCTTATGTCTGGAAGACGGGATCGACACCTTGAAACGCCAGGTCCAAAACTTCCAAGCCCAGCTGGCTGCTCTAACCAGTCATCCTGATCTTGGCTCCCCGCCTCCTCCTGCGCTTGCTCGTCTCTTATTTAATCAAGATCAGGAACCGGTTGCTGCTCGTCAGCGCGATCAGACCCAAGATCAGTCGCTGCTGGAGATCCGTCAGCGCCTGAAGGATCGAGACCAGGAATTGTCCAAGGCTCAGCAGCGGTGTCAAGCGCTGGAGTGGTCGGAAGCTTCGCTGGAGGCGGCGGCTCTCCAGCTGCAACGTCAGATCAACGCACAAGATCGACGTATCGCCCGACTTCAGGAGGAACGGGATCAATTCCGAACGGACTGTCACGAGGCTCAATCCGAGCGAGATCAAGCAGTGGCGAAGGTGGCTTCTTCGTCTGAGCGTCTGGATAAGGCTCGGGCTGAACTTCGCGCCCGTGGGAATCATGTTGACTCAATGAGGGCCAACATATCCCGCTTGGAGCAGCAGGTTGCTGATCTTCAGACTGCCCGATCCCAAGTTGATCACCAGTCCGTGAGCCAGAAGCGGGAGCTTGCTGCTCTACGGGTCGAGCATGCTGCTCTCTCTGCTCCCTATAAGGCCGCCTATAGTCTGTTCTGGGCTGTGGCCCGCTCTCTCAATCAAGACGTCGCCCTTCCGACTCCTGCAAGTCTGACACGTCCTCGATCTGGGTCGGAATCATCCCCAACCCGATCTCGCAAGACTGCTCGATCTTTCATCTTCCAATTCTCCTGACGATCTTCCTGGCTCCGAGGGTCCGGATCCTGAAGTCCCTGAACCGGAACTTCCTGATCATCCTCAAGCGTCCGAGATCGAGCAAGAAGGCGGCTCTCCTGAGGATGATGATGCGGACGATCCTGAGATGTTAGCTGCTTTAGCTAAATCTCGTTCGGATCTTCGTCGGTCCAAGCCGTCTGAAGGAGATCAGGGTGCCTCGGGAACTGCCGGCCATCCTATCGACTTGGGTGGTGAGGGAAGTGATAATATCCCTTCCGACGACCTGTCCGAGCAGTCTCCGGAGGTCGATCCACCCATGGGTAGCCCCAATTCCGCTCCGGATGACAGTGATCTTGAGTCTAGTGCGGGTAAATCACTTCCGGATATTCGACGGTCCTCCGAAGCCACCACTTTGACTCCGCCACACCCCAAAGTTCCAAGATCAGAATGGATTCCCAGCTTGATCACCAGACGTCTATTCCGCTCAGCGGACGTCTTCCCTTGGGATGTCGATCGTGTAAGTCATCTGAGCGTCTCCACCTTGAACACCAAGGTGTTGAGTCACCTTTTGCTCGGTGTCTCTGAATGGCTATTTCCAGACGTGGCTTCTTCAGCCACACCTTCTCGGATCGAGATCGAAGATTTTGTTACGGGACCTGCTGTGGATGCCTTGATGTCTCTTACTCCTCCACCATGGGCGTCTCTGGAGTCCACCGAAGGACCTCTCTCTTTCATGGTTGATTTTATGCCCCCTGGTTTTTGTGAGAAGTACCTGGAATATGAGAAGAAGCATCTTCAGGCGCTCTGGGAATCCAGCCATTTCTTGCCGATCTCGGGCTGGGGCCGCCTGGAAACAGTTCCTGTTTCGTCATCTCGTTCCTGCTTTGCATCAGCAATACTGCGATCTGGATGTCTTGCTGGACCCCTTCTTTCTGCATTTCCCCAAGCAACGTCATCCTAAGATCTGGTATCCGGATGTGTCCGCCGCGTCACTTGAGGACGCGTTATCAGCCGTTGATCTCGCGGAGCCTTGGCGTCTACAATATCGCCGATCTGCTGCAGATCACCCGGCGACACGTATTCCCCGTCTTCAGGACATGTTTGTCAGCGTACCATCTTCTCAGTCAGCCTCCAACATAGCAGGGCTATAATCTTCCAATTAATCCATTTCTTCTTTGTGATTTCCTTCCCTTTTGTGCATCGTCCTTGATATATCGATGCCTTCGATCTTAGTGACACATAGCCACTTAGTCGGTTTTATATGTATCATATACACCACCGTCCACCTGATCTACCGCCGCCCGATAGATCTTCCACTTATTCCTTCGTGACGTGACCAGCTCACTTCACGATCTCGCCTCCTTTATGTCTCCTCATGTGATTGCATGACTTCGAATGGATTTCGGTTCGTTCGATCCCGCAAATAGTCATGCAATAGAGCTCCACAGTTAAGATCGGCTTCATCTACCCACGTCGGTTCGTAATATCCTTTCATGTGTACCAAGAATTCACGTAATGTGCGTCCATATCGTGTCCGCCTCCCAGATCGCATGTCTACGATCTTCTCGACTTCATATTCATCATTGTCTAGATCTCGCATCCTGCTGTCTTCAGTCAACAGCGCTTCATCAAAATCATATCGATCTTGATCTTGTATTGTCAACCGCATCTGGGGACGGTCCGGAAATTGTCGTACAGGCTTGATCTTAGAGACATGCACCACCGGGAAGAATCGATATTCTGTACCGGCGATCTCGAGACGTACGGCATGTTCTTCCACCAACTCCAACACACGGAAAGGACCGTGCCACATGTGTGCCAGCTTACGCGCGTATCCTTCTTTAACTCGATCTAGGTATAACCACACTTGAGTTCCAACTTCGATCTTGTGTGGTAGAACCGTTTCATTGTGTCGATCTGCCCTCTCTTGGATCGCATCTCGTAGTTTCTCGTTAACCTGCTCACGTGCTTGCTGATATTGCTTCTGGATACGGTATCGCCACCGACGGGGTTCACGATCTCGTCTTCTTGTTGATCCTAGTGGTATCATTGCTTCCAACGTAGATCGCGGATCCCAGCCATGTAACAGATAAAATGGGGTATCTCCTCGGACGCGATCTTGGGCAGTATTGAGTGCGAAGGTGAGGCGCTCAGCATATTCGTCCCAATCTCGCTGATCGATATCTTCAACATACATCTTGACTGCACGAGTTAACGTTCCCACCATCCGCTCGGTTGTACCGTTTGCTTGCGGGTGGTATGCCATTGTTGCTCGCTGTCTCTGTCCCACGATTTTGTTGAACGATCTGAAGAAGTCAGACATAAAACCGGGTTCTCGATCATGTCGGATAGCCTCGCTAGCACCGAACTGTCGAAAGACACATTCCTCATAGTTCTCGGCGACGGTTTGTGCTGTCCTTGATGCGCTAGCCTTCGCGATCACATACCCCGTAAATAGATCGATCCAGATCAACAACTCGGTGTTTCCTTTGTACGATCTTGGTAACGACGGTATGTGATCCATGCCGATAATCTGGAACGGGTACGTAGCTTGTAAATTACCAGTCGATTCCCCATGGATCGTAGGTCGTCCTTTTCCCGTCTCGCAGTCTATGCACTGGCCCACATAGCGTTGTACACTCTGATATAATCCTCGCCAGTGAAAATGAGCTCTGATCTTGTGGTATGTCCGTCCGATACCTTGGTGGCCACCTTCCAAACTCGAATGATAGTGGTGCATAAGATCGTTTTGCAATGTTTCGGGCACCACAAGCTTGGCCACCAGATCGCGATCTTCGTCGGACTGCTTGGTCGGTGGAAATAGAACCGTAATCCTGACGCATCCGTCTCATAGCGATCTGCGATCTTAGAACAGTTTTTTGCTTCGGTCGAAGTAAGATCTTGTACGTCCCCTCGCATGTAGGCTTTAAGATCGACGATCCATTTCTCCTCATCTTGAGCTCGGTTAATACGTTCCATCCTCATTCTTTGCACGATCTCTTCTTGTAGCACCTGGGGTCAACATTTCTTACGCGATCTTGTGACAGCAGCGATCTTGACTGTGGCTGCGTCATCCTTAGCTATTAGCAACTCCTCTAATCTATTGAGAGACACAAGATCTTGGCGCTCCTCTTCCGTAACAATCACCACTCCACTTTCGCGACGTAATGCGGCGCTCGCCAGACTATCTGCGCTTTGGTTCCAATCTCGCTTCATGTGCAGGAACTCATGGTTGGGTCAAGATCGGAGACGTTCCAGTGCTTGCTGTCGTAACAACGTTAACCCCGGGGCTTTGCATTCGATCTCACCCTTCATTTGTCTGATCACCAAGTTAGAATCTCCACAGATAATCAGGCGTCCCCTGTCCATATCTGACAGGAGATCGAGGCACAGAAGCAGCCCATGGTACTCGGCCTCATTTACCGTAAGATCGAGCTTGTACCTCGAGGCTGCTGAGATCACTGTCCACTCCGGAGGGTTCCACACAATTCCACTGTATGCCCCTCCACTTCGTTTCACACGCGCTGATCCATCAAAACTAACAACTAGTAATCTCTCGTCTGGCTCCACTGTCGGAGGTGGCATCGAGATCACTTGTCGCGGTTGTTTCCTGGGAGCGATCGAAACCAAGATCGAATCCACTTCCTGGCGGGGTGTAATACTTGCCGCGATGACACCTAAGATCTCATCTTCCCCTCTGGCACATTTCACGATCTCGAGAGTCCAACTTGATAGAAGTGCAGCCCACCGTCCTAACCGTCCTTGCAACCGGGATGAGTGAAGTAGCCACGCTAATGTAGAGTGGCGCGTTAGTACTTTGATCGATCTTGTCACGAGTTGAGTATAGCAGATATCTAGTATCCTGAGCAGAGCCAACACTTCTTTGTCGACCATACCATAGTTGATCTCGTTAGGCTTTAGTGTGCGACTAGTGAAAGTCACTGGCTTATACACTCCATCGTGTTCTTGCATCAGGGCAGCTGAGATCACCCACTTGCTGGCGTATACTACCACCACAGGTTGTCGATCCACATCGAAGTGTTGTAAGATCGGAGCATTCACGATCTTGTTCTTCAGTGTGGCGAACGCTGTCTTGGCCTCAGTCCACCCACCATCCTCTTCTACCACGACACCCTCATCGTCCCCAGTCGATTTTACCTTCCGAGCAATCTCGTAGAAAATTGCTTCACGTAGTTCGTACAGAACTGATGCGTAGATCGCAAAATCTTCAATAAATCGGCTGTAGTAGTTGAGACTCCCCAAGAATGATTGCATCGATCTTAGGTTGGTGGGGAACGGTAATTCTTGTAAAGCCGACAAATCCTTTGGATGTGTCTCCAAACCTTCAGCTGATACACGATGACCTAGATAATCCACCTTTTGCCGACCCCAGAAGCTCTTGGCGACACTGATGGACAGGTTCCACTCGTCGCAGGCATTCAGCAGCTTTTCCACCTTTTCGCATAATGCATCCCACGATCTTCCAGTTACCAGTATGTCGTCGATGTAAGATCGACGTCCCAACACTGACTCATTTCTTGCTAGATCGGGTTCTCATGTCTCGAATACGTCCTTTCGGTCAGATCGATCTTGATCTTGGGTTACTTTTACGAATCCATATAGTGCATTGTCTAGGAGTCTCTGGTAGATCTGGGGAGCGTTTTTAAGTCCGAACGGCATTCGATTCCACTCAAACAGTCCAAATGGAGTAATAAATGTGACACGAGGCGGTTTTCAGAAAATTGCCGACGACGTGCCGTCACCTCTGTGACTTGGAGTGCGTATTGGACTGTGATTGGTGGATGACTTGGATGCGGCGCGGCTGTACCCGTGTGACACGGATGGCGTTTGTGGGAAGAAAATGATGTTATGGGATAAATCCAGTACTTGACCGCAGATGGGCCCAACTGGCTGGAAGTGTAATTCCTGGGAGTGCACACCCAGGGGTGCAAAGAACACTCAGTCCAGCCGCGGACTTTCCCTTACGATGAGTGCCTAAAGTCTGGCGGAAAGTGTCTCTGGCGAACGTATCCCAGAGTACACCTCATCTTGCTGTGGGCCAGAGTAACGACAAAGGATCATATTACCCTGAGAAATCAACCCACTAACACCGAGATCATGCGCAGGAGGCCGCTAAACCCGCTAAGTGCTTGGATTTATGGAGATATATGTGAGTCTGTGACGCAGCAGACCTAATATCCAGAGTACTGCATGATTACCCAGAGTTCACCCCCTGAGTGCGGGTGACCCAGAGTTGAAGATGAATCTCTGGGTTTGGATCACGAATCCAGACTCTAAATACCAAAATCAAGTGTATCCCAAGCTAATATCCAGAGATCATCATAGATCCCAAATGACCCCCAGAGTTTCACAGAAATCTCAGGGATGACCCTGAGTGCCACATGATTCTCTGGATTTCGAGTCAGTCCGAAGCCGGTTTGCAATCAAGTGATGTGTGACCTTGAAGAATCAACATGGATGTGCAGATTGGACACTTTCAAGGAATCGAGAGGGAGTCCCGTGTCATATTAGACCAAGACTAAAGACCCACATTTGGCACTTTCGAAGCCTGACAACAAAGGAATCGCAAGCCGATCGCAAGTTTGGACCGCTGAACCCAAGGTATATTCAAGACAAGATATTTGACCTCAAGCATAGTGAAGAGAAGATATTTGCCCAAAGAATGCAGAAAAAGTTAGAGAAAGAGAAGTAGCTGATAAAAGACAAACAGAGTTCAATTTTCCTTGTACTGCGCAAGTGACTTCGGCCAAGCCTGCCGACGGCAATTCCAGAGGACCCGAGACTGCGACCGCGGGACGCTAAGGGCACATCTACGGTGAAGGACGACCGTCTGTGTGGACTCCATCAAACTCAAGTCCAGTTAGGTGGGGACCAGTGACGGCCTTGAGCTTCCTGGAGTGATCCATCTATTCCATATCCTAGTTGGGTCACTTGCTGTGCTCGTGGTAGCCCATTTCATATTCTCGAAGGGTATTCTGGGGTGCTAGGTAGTCGCCTCCAGGGTTTTTGTATTGACTGCTTGTGTGAAGGGAAGGTTATTGATAGTGATTGTATTTTCCTCCTGTATTGGAGGTGGTGCGCGTTTGTGTGAGTCTCAGGGGAGCTAGGCCCCTGAATTTAGGACTCGAGTGAGCCTAGTGTAGGAGTGACCCACCGTCCGAGGGTCCAAAAGAATAAGTGACGGCTAGTTGTAGTGTTTGTATACTCTGTATTTGTTGGTTTTATCAAGCTAAGAGGGCATTTGGGTAAGGTGTCTTCTGAGTTCCAAGTCCCGGAGTTGACTGAAATCCCGAACCCTGAATCTGTGATATTCTGGGTTTTGGGTGATTTGATTCTCTGGGTTTGCCTTTTGGTGTGGAGGTGCGTTCTGGATTAGACGTGCACTCCGGCACTTCTTCAAGGCTACACTTACAATCGGTGGAGTGCCGTTCCGTCGAAGACAAACGAGCCGACAGGGATTACACGAGGTACCCACGCCAACCAAGGGGAGTGATTCTCTGGGCTTAAAGCTTCACGGCTGCGAACCTCTGGATCAATCGCCTTGCTGTTGACTCTCAAGTCGATTCTCTGGGTTTACACCCTGAGGAACATCTTGGGCTGCGCTATACAAACCCCTGGGCGATAAAGGTTTCATCGGCCTCGCCACAAATGCCGAGATCGATCGGGCTCGGTCTGTCATGGGCACTACCCAGAAACCGCTGGCCATATCCAAAGAACAATACCAGAGAACCTTGTCGAGATCATCCAGCAAATCATTGATCAGAGGCATGGGATATACCATGAGCCTTGCCAGACTGTTAACCAGGCGGTAGTCGATGCAAAACCGGATGTCGATCCCATTCTTCTTGATAATCACAACTATGGGTGACGCCCAAGGAGATGTCGAGTGTCGGATCATCCGAGCCGATAATAGTCCCTTGATGAGTTGATACAACTTTTCGCGGAACTGTATCGCCACTTTGCGACAACGTTGGGCGACTGGCTTTGCATTTCCCACATCTATGTCACATACCACTCCCTTCGCCGCTGGTGGTAAGGCATTGCCCTTTCCGATAAGAAGGTGCTTCCTTTTCCAGATAATTTGCACGAGACGCTCGATCTCCTCCTGGGTGTTGATATTGGCATCACCTATTTGAAGATCTTTGATCTTGACTTCTTCCGTGGTCGCGGTTACTTCTGGTAGCACAGCGATTTGATCTTCCACATCGTCTGCGAATAAGCTCCCCCTTCCTTGATACAAACTTCATCATCCATCGTAGGATCGCCAATGTTTGCCTCAATCTTGGTTTGAAGATCATTACTCTTAACAGGATCGATCTTGCCTTGGTCAGATGTACACTTGCTTAATGGTAGACTTACGTCCCCGTCCCCTGCGATCTCGATATTCTGGACGGCTATTGCCGGCCGTGGTAAGATCGCGGTTGGTGTTACGTACTCGGGACGTTCCACCGCTGGCTCGGCGACCTGCTCGTTCATATCCACTTCACTGATCTCATCCGTAGTCGCCTGATACGTGAGATTTTGCCATTCGGCGTATCTCCTCGACCCTACAGATACATATCCCGGAATTCGGGGAACTCGATCTCCACTCAACCACATCGGGACTCTCGATCCTTCGTGGAGAGTTAATGCATGATCGCTTATGTTGGTCACTTGTAGATAACGGGTCTTTCCTGGTCCGACTGTGATCGTTGGCACCCATCGATCTCCCCTGGTGACCCATAAGTTATACTGGTTTGCCTTCTGACCGCGCAGCCTGATCTCGGCCGTCTGTCCGACATCGATCCAGTAGTGATCCTTCCAGCACACATGTTCGATCTTGTCACCGTAGAGAGGACGCCGACCAGCCATCTGAAGGCGGACTTCGTCGGGCAAACATATCGTCCCATCGAGGCGGATACCCGCTGGCACCATGAAGTCCATTCCTAATATCAGATCTTGACCTCCAGTGGGTGGACCTACCCATGCATCAAAGAAGTACACTAGCGATCCTGCCAGCGTGATCTTGAGACGAGTACGTCCCTCGATCTTATATGGAGATCGTCCAACACCTTCGCATTCCAACGTTTGATCCTCATCAATGTGACACCCGACCTTACGAGCAAAGGTGGCATCCAGTATGGATACCTCGGCACCACTGTCAAATAGCAAAGTTGCTTTTTTGTTGTTGATCTTCCCCATAGCCTTAGATTGCTTGAACTTCTTGTCTGGGACATGATACTTCCAGTAACGTCGTGATTCCCCAGGGGAAATCTCAAGAGCCATCATCACACTCGATCTTGCATATTCATCGATCTGGCGTAGACTTGACACTGTAGCGGTAGATTTCTCCAGAAGATCACATGTATTGTCGATCGGATCGATCAGCTGATTAACTGTTGCCTCGATTGTTTCTCGACATATGCATAAATGCAGTAGCTAGAACGCTCGTCTCGTACCGGTTTCCAAACCGGCGAGCGTCCTAGTTTAACATCTTCTCTGCCGTCTCTGGCAACATGCCGGCGTGCTTGGTGGGATTGTACCATTGTCGGATCAAGTTGTAAAACTCCTCCATGGTACACTTTCCCGCTTCGAGGATGTCACCATATACCTTGCATGTGAATAGGCAGAGATCTGAGGGATGTCCTTTACGACCGCACTTCTCACACGTCAGACGTCCCCAGCACCCAAGATCGCTATGTTTGCGCGACCCACAGTGCGAGTATCGCTTAGGTGGCGACCTATATCATGTCGATTTTGTTGTGCACGATTGTTTCCGGTCTCCGAGCGACTGCGATCTTGGTTCTTTTGACCTTGATCTTGCTGCCCTTCGTTGTTTCCAGATGCTGCGAAGTAGACACGACGTAATCCTGCTTCGCCATCCGATCCACTAGAGTCCTCTTCAGACTCGCTGCTGTCTGAGGTCGCCTTGACGGCTCTGACGGCCCGAGTTGAAGCAGACGGGGCTGCTGCACTGTTGTTCTTCTGACGAGGCTTGATTGATCCATAAACAGCCTTGCTCTGTCGTGCCTTCGCTCGTTGCCGAGATCAAAGTGCTTCTTCCAGAGTGTCAGCGTCTGGAATTCTTAGTAGTGCCAAGTGATCTGCAAGATCGCGGTCGTCAAGAGTTTCAATGAAGTGCTCCACGTGTTCACGTCGAACTTCCGAAGGTCCATCTTTGATCTGGAAAAGCCCTGAGCCCTGCCATATTGAGCCGATACAAATACTCCAGCGGAGATTCGTCCGATCTCTTGCGCGCGTGGCAATATTGCCTCGCGACTGACACTCCTCGTCCACAATATTGAACCTGGAAGCTGCGAAGCAAATCCTTCCAGGTACTGCGTGTTGTGCGACTAAGCTGTCGATACCAATTTCGCGCCGATTCTGCGAGGAGATCGCCGAACACCAGGCACTTTTCCTCGTCTGGAGCTTGATCTCGCACAAAGGCGGATTTTACTTTGTTAAGCCAGGCCCTGGCTCGATCTTCGTCCCCTTCTCTCCCCGCGAACTCCTTGAGTTCAGGCATGGCAGATACTCGTATACGTGGAACACTTGTCGATCTTCCGGTGGTCGTGGCTGATGCTGATGCTACAGTCGCACGCTGGGAGGATCAAGATCGAGATCATCTGGGTCGTATTCATGAGGACTTGGGTGTCGATCTAGCGACCCCACAGACCCCATATCCACATCTCGATCTTCAGCTGGTGCTAAGATCATGGGATTGCTAGGGCCTTGTTGTTCCTTCAAGAATCTGCTCATCGCCGCCTGGAAATACGATTCCAACTTCGCATTCGATCCTTGTGTCATATTTGGCGCGATGACATCCGTCACTCGCTTGGTCTCATGATCACCACGCTGCCGTAGCATGGCAGCTCCTGACGGTCCCAGCGTCATTCGGGGTGGGTCATCTGTACTATCGGTGTCCACTCCCTCGGTCGCCGACTCATAATGCGAGGATGTTCCTGTCTGATCTTCCAGTGTGAGTGCTGGTAGCGATTTTAGCATGTCGTCTGTCGATCTAGTCGTGATCTTGGGAGTTACACTCTTTTAACCCACCAAGGGCTTCAGTAAGTCAAAGATCGACATCAGGGCTGTGTTGATCGCGCTGAGCCTCGTGTCGAATAGATCGTTGGCGTTGAACGATCCTGCGGTAATTCCACTTTCCTTGATCAGATGTAATAACGCCTTTGCAGCTTCAAGTTTGCTTGATCTTGCAGTTGGTTTCTGCACTGGGCCTTTTAGATCGCTGATGATTTTTGGCTTGATAATCTGCATAACGGGATTCTTGATCAAGAAGGTGTGAAGTTCCTTCTTGTGGTATGCGATCTCGAGTGACTCGTCAGTCCTCGCTGTTTTAAGATCGTCTTGGTCATCAGCGTCCGATCCTGGTGCTTTCATCTTCTTCCGTAGGGGCTTCGATCTTGCTGACTTCTTTTTTGTGCTCGACTTGGAGACGAGCGTTTGGATGGCTTTCGCCGGTGGACTTTCGTCCTGCAGATCGCGACGCAAGTCGGAATCTGCTGGGGTCCCCGAAGGGACCTGGGGAGGAGGTAGAGCTTCTCTTCTAGGTCCGTAGCCGGACCTTCCTCTGTTCCGTCGGTAGAGCTCCTCCCAAAGCTCTGCTGATCCGCGGATCGATCTTGATTCAGCGGTGTCGTTGGTGATCCGATCTCCAACGACGCTGGTTTCCCTGATCTAAGATCAGCATGCGCTTCTTCATGGGACTCACGGTGAAATCCCGAGTCACCCAAAGATCCGGGCACGCGCACCATTGTGGCGAAGTGGTTCTGCGAAATCGCAAGATCGCAGGAGTCCTCTTGCACACTGCGCCCGAACTGCCGACTAACGGAGGGGGTACTCCGATCTTCCGTGAAGTTTCTTGATCTCACCTTGTGTACCCGTCGGTGGGACTAGATCGCTCCTCGGGTGATCTCGATTAGACGCGCTTGTTGTCGATCTTGCTGTCTGACAGGACAGCGGGAGGGGTGGTAGCAGCGGGGATACTTCTACTCGCTGCGCCGTGTAGTTATTAAGCTTTGATCTTGGTCGTACTTGGTCGATCTTGTTCTGACCAGTGTCGATCTTAGCTCGGGGGGTCTTGTGGTCGGTGTGTGACCTTTATCCAATAGTTCCAATACTTGCTTGCCGCTTCCTATAGCGGGGTCTTGAGATTTGAGGGCTGACGAACGTCCAGCCAAGCAATCTGGGCGTAAGGGTTCCACTTAGTGTCGATCTTGATCCTGCGTGACGTCGGGAGGGCCAATCTTGTATATCCCTACCCGGAATAGCGAAGAAGAAGGAAGACTTGTGTAGTAGAGGGTAAAAACATCTCTGAATTAATGGTTAGTGTCCTATGCTTCCCATCTGTGGCTATGACATGATGCTATTTCTGATTTTCGAGCGACAGGTGGATATTACGTTACGATGTGATTGGTTATAATATGGGTTATGAGAGAGGGGGAGCCTGGGACACGGCTGCACCCGTGCGACATCTGTGGAAGATTTTAGACGAACCTTCGCCTGACTGTAAAGGGGCCCAATGGACCAGAAGTGCACTTCAGAGTGTGCACAACTCTGAAGGTCAAATGCACTCTGTCTGGTCACCGGACTTTCCCCGACGATGAGTGCCTAATTCCTGGCGGAAAGTCTCTCAGAAGAACGTATCTCTGAGAGACCTCATCCCGTTACCGTCCAGCGCGACGATGATGGTTCAAGGATCTACACTACTTACCCGCAGAGACCAAGTATCACGCGCCGGACGCCGCGCACCCGCGCAATCCTCAAGAACTTCGTGTACGTTGAAGCGTTGGTGCTCCGTACTATGATATTCCGTTCAAGACCCTGGTATTCCCCACTCTGAATGACCAAGACTTTGAAAACCAAAGTGATTTCAGACTCTGAAAACCCGGATACCAGACTCTGAAATCAACGAAGATTCAAGACCATACTGAAACCAAGTGAACCCAAGTTCAAGTCACGCAATCAAGTGATGTGTGACCTGCACATCCCCTGTAATGACGTCTCTACCCATCAGCCCATCGGGATCTGCTGCACTGACCATACTGAAACCAAGTTTAGGTCACGCAATCAAGTGATGCCTGCCCTGCACATCCCCCGTGATGACGTCTCTACCTGTCAACCCATCGAGATCGGCTATACTGACTGCATACTGAAACCACGTCAAGATACCTGATACATACAAGAACCAAGTGTACCTGAGATTTGAAGACTGACTGCATGAAGGACGCCAAGGACGACAAGAAGAAGAGAGATACCAGAGAGATATGAGAGTTATGAGAAAGATAAAACGATAAACAGAGTTCAATTTGCTTGCTACTGCACAAGTCCGCTTGAGAGGTATCCAAGCCACTGCGTCGAGGACGTACGCCGTGTGATCTCCACCAAATTCAGTCCCCTTAGGTGGAGATCAGGTAACGTAGAGACCTGAGAGGACCCGCCTATTCCATATCCTAGTTGGGTCGTTTTTTTGTCTCTAGCGGTAGCCCATTTCATATTGCTCGTTTGGACAGGCTCTGGAAACTAGACAG
Organism: Phytophthora palmivora; assembly: GCA_008079305.1. Lineage (NCBI taxonomy): Eukaryota > Oomycota > Peronosporomycetes > Peronosporales > Peronosporaceae > Phytophthora > Phytophthora palmivora. Next base: position 83,703 of record VOQZ01000389.1, on the reverse strand, counting down.
TCGTTTCCAGGGTGCAAGGTACACTGTTATATATAGCTGATTGTATTGGTTTATATTTTCCCTCTATATTAGAGGGTGGTGCGCGAACGTGAAAGGGATACCAGACAGACCAGGTGTCTGGTAACGAGTCCCTAGTTGACCTGGAGTATTAGCCCACCGTTCAAGGGCCCAGAAAGAATAAGAACGGCTGTATATATTTGTATATTCCTGAACTCTGCATATTTGTTGTTTATCTCTGAAAGTCAAGTATCTCGGTTCTGGATTTGTGATATCCAGACACCGATATCAGACTCTCTCTGGTATTTTAACCTCTTCCCGACGACCAACTTTCTGGTAACCTACTTGGTTTCCAGAAACTCCGACTCCCGAACGCTCCTGGAAGGACTTCCTGAACTCCGACACCAGACTCCAAGGGAACACAACTTCTCTTCACTACGTACTTGCAGACCCCGGCGAGGGTCATATTCCCAAGACAACGAACCCACAGGGATACCACAAGGTACCACACGCCCACCTACGTTGTACGACTCTGAAATCCTATCAGTAGTCATATAACCGGGTTCACTATACGCCACCTGCTCCGCGATCAAAGTTTCACCGACTTCGCGACAACTGGTGCGCGTGCCCCGATCTTGGTATCGTGATATCACCGGATTTAAGAGTACAAGAAGAGAAAGTTTCCTGTCAAGCGTCTATATTCAAGATGGCTACACCAGGATCTACGAGAGGAGGACGCCGTGGTCGCGGTCGCGGTGCTCCGACACGTCAGTCCAAGCGTCTCCAAGGTTTGCCGCCTGAGGAGCAACCAGACTTGGATGCTATCCAGAAGGCGGCTCGCGAGAAGAGGAAGGCTGCGCGAGAGAAGAAGGCCGCTGAGAGTGTGAACGTCGCGGAACCGGCGATCGAAGACCAGCCTGCTGCGGAACCAGAAGCTAAGGAGGCACCCGTTGTCTCCGGTGAACAAGGTTCTGAGGAAGGCCCGTCAGAAGTCGAAGCTTCTGGTGACGAGGTGACCACTGCCCGTGAGGGTGGTGATGAGGCGTCTGAGGGAGGCGCCGATATGGTTGAGTCCCCGGAAGTGGTCGATCTGCGTTCAGAGTCGACGACCTCCGGACAGTCCGTGGAAGAAGTGAAGCTAGAACCCGGACTCTCTGAAGAGCGTGTTCCGCAGTCTCCGAAGTCTGAAGGTGCACCAATGTCGGATGACACGCTGATCAAGTCCGAAGATTCTCTGAAGACACCGTCTGATGAGTCTGGGAGGGCTGATTCGCTTGATGGAGAACGAGCTTTAAAGTATGTGCGTCGTGAGCTCCGCCGCTGGAAAGACATGGATGCCGGTAGAGTCGTCCCGCCAAGCGTCGAGTATGTATGGCCGACGACGAAGCCCAGTGTAGCCGTCTTCCAGAAAGCCGCTGCAGCGACTGGCGACTACATCAAGTGGCGGTGCTCCTCTCTATTCCCTGAAGACATGTGGATTTCGGAGTTTCACGTGAGACGTCATGGCTTTGGTCGGATTCAAGACCTTTCCTACGTTGAGATTCCAATGAGCACGCTGACGGCACCAGAGTGTGTGGCTGTTCTCCAGACAATGCTGTACGAGGCGGGTTTTGAATTCCAGAACTTGCTCCCGACGTGGCCCCAGACCCAGGCGTCAGCGATCTTTGAGTCTCAGGTACGCAGTGTGGCGACCGAACTTCAGAGTCGTCTCGCCATGGAACTGGTTGAGTGGGCCACTGTGACTGCCAGGTTACAGGTTAACCGACTCTCAGAAGGTATGAAACAAGAAGACATAACAAGTCGAGAAGGAACCGATGGTGTATTACCTGACAAGGATGCTGACCTACAAGGACGACAGCTGATCATGCGCCTCCGGGTGACCGGTCTCCGAGTGACGCATAGTTCCAATGGTTCCAGCAGTGATGAGCCGCCGCAGTCCAAGCGCTTACAGCAGAGACCGCCGCGCCCTCAAGTCTCGTCAACACCGTCAGCCTTGTCGACGCCGTCGCTGTCTTCATTGCCACAATACGAGAGTCGTTCTGATAACACACGACCAGAGTCCGGAACTCCCATGTCTGAAGATCGTAACAGCTCTCGAACTCGAATGACGGATGTGCCGGTTCCCAGTATCATCGGGACCTCTGATGATCAGTCGTCTGGATTTCAGACCTCGCGTGGAAGCTCCACAGACTCGTCCTTGATGTCTGTGAGTCGAGGGCCGGCGTCACACATGCCGCTGTCCGCAGGGGGTCTGGCGTTGATTGCCCAAGGCGCTGACGTCGGAGGAATGGTCTCCGGAGAAGGTATGGGAATCCAAGTGACTCGAACATTGTTTCCTGTGAAATCGGAGTCTGAAGATATCGACATGCTGGAAGAGGAAGCTGAGGTATCAGATGTAAAGTCTGAAAAGCAGGCATTCGTCCATGAGCCTTCACAGGGGTTCAGACAACCAACGCCAGAGATTCCGCCTTCATCTGTTTCCAGCCGAAGTGCGAGCCATCGAAGCCACCGCCAGAGTGTGAAGAGTGAAGACCTTCGGAAAACGCCGTCTCGACGCTTGAGTTCCATCGCGTCGAGTCGCACGAAGTCTGGAGCTCGAAGCTCTCAGAGATCAGGGCCTGCCCAGATTGAACTGAACGTCATGAGGCAACAGCAGGAGTGGCCGAGCCGGATGGAGCAAGCGCAGATGGAGTTTTTGGCCCGAGAACGCTTAGAGTCCATGGAACGTGATCGCCGTCGGGAACAACGCGACTTAGAAGCAAGACGCGAGATCCAGACGCTCACCGACCGCTTGTTGGAGTCTGAGAACGCGAGATTGGAGGCGGAGAGACGTGCTGACGATGCTGAAGAACGGAGAAGTTTGGTATCAGAGAGTAAACCCAGAAGCCGCAGCGTGGCAGAGCTGGAGACGCTGAAATCAGATCTCTGGAGGTCGGAAAGCCAACGTCTGGAATCAGAGTTTGCTGATCGCTGGCGACAGCGAGAAGCCGAAGCCGAAGCCCAACATGCGCGCGCGACAGACGAGATGAAACGAGACTGGATTTCCCAAATGAAGACCCTACAGCAGCGGATGAAAGATATGGAAGCTGAGCGCGACAGGGAGAAAGAGAGTTCTCAGAACATGCAACGCTTCCAAGCCGGTCAGTTGAGAAACCTTCGAGCAACATTGTCCCAAGTTCAAGAGGCGCGAAGGGTCGGTCACCCTGATTTAGCAACTGCAACCCCGGTGTTAGACACTGAGGACCCTGAAGTTGCAATTAAGTATCCGGTATTCGGATCAGAAATCAGAAGTGAGGTTAGGGTTGAACCCATGTCGCACCCACCGGCTCTCAAGACGGCTCCTCGAGAAGTTGCGACCTTCCAACAAACTGCCCCTGCGCGAAGCTCGGTGACGAAGCGAGTGAAGGCCGAGAGGAATGGCGCCGCCGCTACGACCACTATAGCAACCCACGTGACTCGAGTAGCCTCGGTGACGGAAGCCAAAGGGGACATCAGGCGTGCATCAACTCCACGACGAGATCCACCGCGGAAATCAGACGCTAGACGGTCTAATGGAGACCGAGAGGCGCCCCGCCGAGAGAGGCGCCGTGGTGAAGCACCAGACCCTGGTGGAGACTCTGAGGACTCGAGCTCAGAATCCGAAAGCTCGTCTTCAGACGACTCTGAGCTTGGTGAAGTGGTGAACCTGACAGCAGCGACACAAGCTCAAGCTGGAACTACACTTCTGACGTTGAGGCCGTTCATGAACTCTAACAATCTCGGAGAGTTTGATCCTAGAGCCACACTCAGGGAACGCATCCACTGGTGGGAGCGATTCACGAATATGGCGTCTCAAGGAGGATGGTCGACCAAGACACGCATTCAGGAGCTCAAGTTGAAGCTTCCGGTATCTGCGCGTGACTGGTTTAACCAGCTCCCCAAGAGTGTGTCCCGTGACTGGAAGGAGTTGTCGTCAGAGTTCAAGAAGCGTTATTGTAAGGCGCGGTCATCATATTCAGAGAGATATTTCACAATGGCTATGAAGGACTCTGAGACCCCGCTCGAATTCTTCTATCGACTCAACTCCGCCGCTGAGAAGGCCGACATTGATTTCAGAAAATCGCCCAAGCGTCTTGAGAAGCACGTGCTCCGTTTTATCACGAAGCTCAAGGATGCGCGTCTGAAAACTTCGCTACAAGGTCAGAGATTCCGACGTATTTCAGACTTGGAGTATGCTTTACAACAGGATGAAGATGTCTGGCGAACAGGTGACCAAGAGATGACCACCACCAAGGCTCGAGACTTCCGAGCAGACAATATTCCACGAGGACCGTTCAAGCCCAAGCGCATGAACCGGACTTATGTCGTGAGAGACCCGGACTCTGAAGATTTTGATGATGATGACCCTGCAAACCATAAGGGATCTTTAAAATCTGATCAGGATGCCAGAGACCAAACCGGTGATTCCAGACTTCAGAGTGGGACTTCAGAGTCTACCCGTGATGGAGACACTGCACAGACTTCTTCGAGTGCCTCGACAGCTCCGCCGAGCGCTGACTGGACGCAGACCCTGACAAATGAGGTGTACCGAGTGATGGGTGACATGGGATGGCGTCCGCCGCCCCATTCCCCGTCTGGATCGTCAGGTCAGGGTTTTCATCAGAGACGTCCTGAAAATGGCGGTTATTGGAACAAGTTTTGCGAGAAATGTCAACGCCCAGGACACTCAGAAGAAGATTGCTGGAGGGATATCACGTGTGACCGGTGCCAGGAAAAAGGGCATCCAAGTCGAATGTGTCGAGCGCCCCCTTGTGAAATGTGTGGAAAATTACATCCCGGAAAACCCTGTGAAGACTTGAAGACTCTGGAAACACTCAAGCAACTCGCCCGTCAAGGCGCACTGAAGGACATGCCAAACCACCTGAGAGAAAGACTTCTGGGTGAGGAGGCAGACTCTGGGAAGCCGTTAAACTAATACCCCCGTCGGATGGGGATCCGAAACGCGCCGGGCAAGGCAATACCCCAGAGTTATGTGTTCTAGTGTGTGTAGGACCGGAGCTGATAAAGGTTCAAGATAAACCCCAACAATGCATGACCACTTTAACCCAGGAATCAGCTGTGCCTTTCAGAAAACCAGGAAATAAGTTACCCGAGATCTCTGAAAATACCGATCCGATACCTGACGACACAGTGTCATTCAGATTGAAGGATGGCGAATGCTACGGCTGGTGGGAGGATAATTACCCTGATCGTTCCAAGCGAGATGTGGTGATGGTGCATGGTGCTGTGAATGATCGCCGGACTAAGATTCTCCTGGATACCGGTGCGACTGTGGCGAAGTGGTTCTGCGAAATCGCAAGATCGCAGGAGTCCTCTTGCACACTGCGCCCGAACTGCCGACTAACGGAGGGGGTACTCCGATCTTCCGTGAAGTTTCTTGATCTCACCTTGTGTACCCGTCGGTGGGACTAGATCGCTCCTCGGGTGATCTCGATTAGACGCGCTGGTTGTCGATCTTGCTGTCTGACAGGACAGCGGGAAAGGTGGCAGCAGCGGGGATACTTCTACTCGCTGCGCCGCGTAGTTATTGAGCTTCGATCTTGGTTGTACTCGATCGATCTTGCCTCGACCAGTGTCGATCTTAGCTCGGGGGGGTCTTGTGGTCGGTGTGTGACCTTAATCCAATGGTTCCAATACGTGCTTGCCGCTTCCTATAGCGGGATCTTGGGATTTGAGGGTTGACGAACGTCCAGCCAAGCAATCTGGGCGTAGGGGTTCCACTTAGTGTCGATCTTGATCCTGCGTGACGTCGGGAGGGCCAATCTTGTATATCCCTACCCGGAATAGTGAAGAAGAAGGAAGACTTGTGTAGTAGAAGGTAAAAACAACTCTGAATTAATGGTTAATATCCTATGCTTCCCATCTGTGGCTATCCATAATGCACTGGCTCCATAATACCTATAATAAAGCTAAGATCGATATTTACCTGTCAGGATCGATATCGCGTGGGTACAATCGTCTTGGACGGGGATGATGGCGCACGCATTCACTTGGTCATTATAGTGAGTGTCACTATATCGAGGATCACCATAAGGAGGGGTTGCTCTTAATCTCGATTGACGGGACGAGATCGAGATCGGAAAACTTCTTATCTGCTTCACCACAACCGTCCCCTGCGCGAGTGGTAGCAGCACAACTGCTTTCACTCGCCGCATCGCATCTCCTCCCTGCCCATCGTCTTCCATGGTTCAAGATCAAGGCTTTAATCTTCCATCCACCCCAAGATCGACTACGCCACCGGGCCAATTGGGCTTGCTCGCGGTGGCCGCCGCTGCCGTCGATCCTGACTCTTCTTCCAACTCACCTCCTCGCCCTCACTCTTCGTGTCCGGAGTGTCATCGGTTGTCTTCCGCGCCGACCGCTCATGTTCATCGATCTCATGTGGATTTACAAGTCGTCCAAGCGTCGCTCCGAGATGTCCAAGCTTCTCTAAAAGGTGTGGAGGACATTATCAGTCATGAGTCGATCTTTCGTCAACTGCAAGATGATCATGAGGATCTTCAGCACGCTCACGTGGATTCTCTTCGTCACATGGGCGATCTGCATCGCAAATTGAGTCACCTCCGCTCTCAGGCCATGCCGTTCGCTAAATTTTGTCAAGATCGATATGACGCGTTGATCGAGGCATTGGAGGATTCCAACGCAGAGCTGGTGGAGAGCAAATCTACGGTTGAAGAGCTTGAAGAGAAGCTAGACAGAGTCTCCAAGCTTCGGGAAGCCTACGACGAACTGCAGGCCACCTCTAAGAGTACGATCTTGTGTCTGGAAGACGAGATTGATACTTTGAAGCGCCAGGTCCAGAACCTCCAAGCCCAACTGGCTGCTCTAACCAGTCATCCTGATCTTGGTTCCCCACCTCCCACTGCGCTCGCCAGGCTCCTCTTTAATCAAGATCAGGAACTGATCGCTGCTCGTCAGCGTGATCAGACGCAAGATCAATCACTGCTGGAAGTCCGTCAGCGTCTAAAAGATCGAGATCAAGATTTATCCAAAGCTCAGCAACGGTGTCAAGCGTTGGAGCGGTCGGAGGCTTCACTAGAAGCGGCTGCTCTCCAGCTCCAGCGTCAGATCAGCGCACAAGATCGACGTATCGCTCGGCTCCAAGAGGAGCGGGATCAATTCCGCGCGGGCTGTCATGAGGCTCAATCCGAGCGAGATCAAGCGGTGGCGAAGGTTGCGTCTTCGTCTGAGCGTCTGGATAAGGCTCGGGCTGAACTTCGTGCTCGTGGGAATCATGTTGACTCTATGAGGGCCAACATCTCCCGTTTAGAGCAACAGGTCGCTGATCTTCAGACTGCTCGTACCCAAGTGGATCACCAATTCGCGAGCCAGAAGCGAGAGCTTGCTGCTCTCTCAGCTCATTACACGGACGCTTATAGTCGATTTTGGGCTGTGGCACGCTCCCTCAACCAAGATGTCGCTCTTCCGGCCCCAGCAAGTCTGACGCGTCCTCGATCCGGGTCGGAATCGTCCCAGCCTCGATCTCGCAAGACTCGTCGGCTCGATCTCTCATCCTCCAACTCCCCTGACGACCTTCCTGACTCCGAGGGTCCGGATCCAGACGTCCCTGAACCTGAACTCCCCGATCTTCCTCAGGAGTCTGAGATCGAGCAAGAAAGCGGCTCTCCTGAGCAGGAAGGCGGCTCTCCTGATCTTCCCCAAGAGTCCGAAATCGAGCAAGAAGATGGCTCTCCTGAGCAGGATGATGCAGACGATCCTGAGGTATTAGCAGCTTTGGCTAAATCTCGTTCGGACCTTCGTCGATCCAAGTCGTCTGGGGGAGATCAGGGTGCTTCGGGGACTGCCGGTCATCCTATCGACTTGGGTGGCGAGGGAAGTGATATTCCTTCCGACGACCCATCTGAGCAGTCTCCGGAGGTCGATCCACCCATGGGTAGCCCCAATTCCGCTCCGGATGACAGTGATCTTGAGTCTAGTGCGGGTAAATCACTTCCGGATATTCGACGGTCCTCCGAAGCCACCACCTTGACTCCGCCACACCCCAAAGTTCCAAGATCAGAGTGGATTCCCAGCTTGATCACCAGACGTCTATTCCGCTCAGCGGACGTCTTCCCTTGGGATGTCGATCGTGTAAGTCATCTGAGCGTCTCCACCTTGAACACCAAGGTGTTGAGTCACCTTTTGCTCGGTGTCTCTGAATGGCTATTTCCAGACGTGGCTTCTTCAGCCACACCTTCTCGGATCGAGATCGAAGATTTTGTTACGGGACCTGCTGTGGATGCCTTGATGTCTCTTACTCCTCCACCATGGGCGTCTCTGGAGTCCACCGAAGGACCTCTCTCCTTCATGGTTGACTTTATGCCTCATGGATTTTGTGAGAAATATCTGGAGTATGAGGAGAAGCATCTCCAGGCGCTCTGGGAGTCTAGTCACTTCCTGCCGATCTCAGACGACATGTGTGTTGCGGACGCAGCCTTATCAGCCTACCATGAAGGTCGTCGTCAGCGTCGATCTCGGGCTGGAGCCGCCTGGAAGCAGTTCTTGTTTCGACATCTCATCCCGGCTCTGCGTCAACAGTATTGCGATCTGGATATCTTGCTGGATCCTTTCTTCCTGCATTTCCCCAAGCCGCGTCACCCCAAGATCTGGTATCCGGATGTGTCTGCTGCGTCGTTGGAGGATGCGTTGTCCGCCGTTGATCTTGCGGAACCCTGGCGTCTACAATATCGCCAATCTTCTACGGATCACCCAGCGACGCGTATTCCTCGTCTTCAGGACAAGTTCGTCAACTTGCCACCTTCTTCTCAGCCAGCCTCCAACATAGCAGTGCTTTAATCTCTTAATTGATCCATTTCTTCTTCGCGATTTCCTTCTTTTATGCGTCGTTCTTAAGATATTAACGCCTTCGATCTTAGTGACTCATGGCCATCTAGTCGGTTTCACATGTATCGTATTCACCACCGTCCACCTGATCTATCGCCGTCCGATAGATCCTCCACCTGTTCCTTCGTGATGTGACCAACTCACTTCACGATCTCGCCTCCTTATGGCTCCTCATGTGATTGCATGACCTCGAATCGGTTTCGATTCGTTCGATCTCGCAAATAGTCATACAGTAGAGCTCCACAATTAAGATCGGCTTCATCTACCCATGTCGGTTCGTCATATCCTTTCCAGTGTACCAAGAATTCGCGCAACGTACGTCCATATCGCGTGCGCTTCCCCGATCTCATGTCTACGATCTTCTCAACTTCATATTCGCCGGTATCTAGATCTCGTACCCAGCTGTCTTCAGGTAACAAGGCTTCATCAAAATCGAATCGATCTTGATCTTGTATTGTCAACCGCGTCTTGGGACGGTCTGGGAATTGTCGTACAGGCTTGATTTTAGAGACATGTACCACCGGGAAAAGTCGGTATTCGGTACCGGCAATCTCAAGACGTACTGCATGTTCTCCAACCAGTTCCAACACACGAAAGGGACCGTGCCACATATGTGCCAGCTTACGCGCATATCCTTCCTTGACTCGATCTAGATACAGCCACACTTGAGTTCCAACTCCGATCTCATGTGGTCGGACCGTTTCATTGTGTCGATCTGACCTTTCTTGGATCGCAACACGTAATCTCTCATTAACCTGCTCTCGTGCTTGCTGATATTGCTTCTGGATACGATATCGCCACCGGCGAGGTTCACGATCTCGTCTTCTCGTTGATCCTAATGGTATCATTGCTTCCAACGTAGATCGCGGATCCCAGCCATGTAACAGATAAAATGGGGTATCTCCTCGGACGCGATCTTGGGCAGTATTGAGTGCGAAGGTGAGGCGCTCAGCATATTCGTCCCAATCTCGCTGGTCGATATCTCCACATACATCTTGACTGCACGTGTCAATGTTCCCACCATCCGTTCGGTTGTACCGTTTGCTTGCGGGCGGTATGCCATTGTTGCTCGCTGTCTCTGTCCCACGATCTTGTTGAACGATCTGAAGAAGTCAGACATAAAACCGGGCTCTCGGTCATGTCGGATAGCCTCGCTTGCACCGAATCGACGAAAAACACATTCTTCGTAATTCTCGGCGACGGTCTGAGCTGTTCGCGATGCACTAGCTCTTGCGATCACATATCCAGTGAATAGATCGATCCAGATCAGCAACTCGGTGTTTCCTTTGTACGATCTTGGTAACGACGGTATGTGATCCATGCCGATAATCTGGAATGGGTACGTAGCTTGCAAATTACCGGGCGATTCCCCGTGGATCGTAGGCCGACCTTTTCCCGTCTCGCAGTCTATGCACTGACCCACGTAGCGTTGCACACTCTGATATAATCCACGCCAATGAAAATGAGCTCTGATCTTGTGGTATGTCCGTCCGATACCTTGGTGGCCACCTTCCAGACTCGAATGATAGTGATGCATAAGATCGTGTTGTAATGTTTCAGGCACTACGAGCTTGGCGACAAGATCGCGATCTTCGTCGACTGCTTGGTCGGTGGAAAATAAAACAGTAATCCTGACTCATCCGTCTCATAGCGATCTGCGATCTTAGAACAGCTTTTCGCTTCAGTCGACGTAAGATCTTGTACGTCCCCTCGCAGGTAAGCCTTAAGATCGACGATCCATTTCTCCTCGTCTTGAGCTCGGTTAATACGTTCCATCCTCATCCTTTGCACGATCTCTTCTTGTAACACTTGAGGACGGCATTCCTTACGCGATCTTGTGACTGCAGCGATCTTGACTGGGGTTGCATCATCCTTAGCTATTAGCAACTCATCCAATCTATTGAGAGTCATCAGATCTTGGCGCTCCTCTTCTTTGACAATCACAACTCCACTTTCACGACGTAATGCGGCACTCGCCAAACTGTCTGCACTTTGATTCCAATCACGCTTCATATGCAAGAACTCATGGGTGGGCCAAGATCGGAGACGTTCAAGTGCTTGCTGTCTTAACAACGTTAACCCCGGGGCCTTGCATTCGATCTCACCCTTCATTTGTCGGATCACAAGATTAGAATCTCCACAGATAATCAGGCGTCCCCTGTCCATATCTGACAGGAGATCGAGGCATAGAAGCAGACCGTGATACTCAGCCTCATTTACCGTAAGATCGAGCTTATACTTCGATGCTGCTGAGATCACTGTCCAGTCTGGTAGACTCCACACTATTCCACTGTATGCTCCGCCACTTCTTTCACACGTGCTGATCCATCAAAACTCACAACCAGTAACCTCTCATCTGGTTCTACTGTTGGAGGTGGCATCGAGATCACTTGTCGTGGTTGTTTCCTGGGAGCGATCGAAACCAAGATCGAGTCCACTTCTTTGCGGGGTGTAATGCTTGCCGCAATCACACCTAAGATCTCGTCCTCCCCTTTGGTACATTTCACGATCTCCAGGGTCCAACTCGATAGAAGTGCAGCCCATCGCCCTAACCGTCCTTGCAACCCGGATGAGTGAAGTAGCCACGCCAATGTAGAGTGGCGTGTCAATACTTTGATCGATCTTGTCACGAGTTGAGTATAGCAGATATCTAGTATCCTGAGCAGAGCCAACACTTCTTTGTCGACCATACCGTAGTTGATCTCGTTGGGTTTGAGTGTGCGACTAGTGAAAGTCACTGGCTTATACACTCCGTCGTGTTCTTGCATCAGAGCAGCTGAGATCGCCCACTTGCTGGCGTATACTACTACCACCGGTAGTCGATCCACATCGAAATGTTGTAAGATCGGAGCATTCACGATCTTGCTCTTTAGTGTAGCAAACGCTGCCTTAGCTTCGGTCCACCTGTCATCCTCTTCTGCCACGACACCCTCATCGTCCCCAGTCGATTTTGTCCTTCGAGCGATCTCATAGAAATCCGCCTCGCGTAATTCGTACAGTACAGATGCGTAGATCGCGAAGTCTTCAATAAATCGACTGTAGTAGTTGAGACTTCCCAAGAATGATTGCATCGATCTTAGGTTGGTGGGAAACGGTAATTCTTGTAAAGCCGACAAATCTTTTGGATGTGTCTCCAAACCTTCAGCTGATACACGATGTCCTAGGTAATCCACCTTTTGCTGACCCCAGAAGCTTTTGGCGACACTGATGGACAAATTCCACTCGTCGCAGGCATCTAACAGCCTTTCCACCTTTTCGCATAACGCGTCCCACGATCTTCCGGTTACCAGTATGTCGTCGATGTAAGATCGACGTCCCAACACTGACTCATTTCTCTCTAAATCAGGTTCTCCTGTCTCGAATACGTCTTTTCGGTCAGATCGATCTTGATCTTGGGTCACTTTTACGAATCCATATAGTGCATTATCTAGGAGCCTCTGGTAGATCTGGGGAGCGTTTTTAAGTCCGAACGGCATTCGATTCCACTCAAACAATCCAAATGGAGTAATAAATGCCGAGATCGATCGGGCTCGGTCCGTCATGGGCACTACCCAGAAACCGCTGGCCATATCCAAAGAGCAATACCAGAGAACTTTATCGAGATCATCCAGCAAATCATTGATCAGAGGCATGGGATATACCATGAGCCTTGTCAGACTATTAACCAGGCGGTAGTCGATACACAACCGGATGTCGATCCCATTCTTCTTGATGATCACAACTATAGGTGACGCCCAAGGGGATGTCGAGTGTCGGATCATCCGAGCCGATAATAGTCCCTTGATCAGTTGGTACAATTTTTCGCGGAATTGTATGGCCACCTTGCGACAACGTTGAGCGACTGGCTTTGCATTTCCCACATCTATGTCACATACCACTCCCTTCGCCGCTGGTGGTAAGGCATTGCCCCTTCCGATAAGGAGGTGCTTCCGTTTCCAGATAATTTGCACAAGACGTTCGATCTCCTCCTGGGTGTTGGTATTGGCATCACCTATTTGAAGATCTTCGATCTTGACTTCTTCCGTGATCGCGGTCACCTCTGGTAGCACAGCCATTTGATCTTCCACATCTTCTGCGAACAAGGTTCCCCCTTCCTTGATACAAACTTCATCATCCATCGTAGGATCGCCTATGTCTGCCGCGACCTTGGTGCGAAGATTATTGCTGTTGGCAGGGTCGATCTTGCCTTGGTCAGATGTACATTCGATTGACGGTGGGCTTGCGTCCCCATTTCCTGCGATCTTGACATTGTGGATGGCTTTTACCGGCCGTGGTAATATCGCCGTTGGTGTTACGTACTCGGGACGCTCCACCATTGGCTCGATGATCTGCTCGTTGGTACCCGCTTCACTGATTTCATCTGTAGTTGCCTGATATGCGAGATTTTGCCATTCGGCGTACCTCCTCGATCCGACGGATACATATCCCGGAATTCGAGGAATACGATCTCCACTCAACCACATTGCGACTCTCGATCCCTCATGAAGCGTTAGTGCACGATCACTCACATTGGTTACCTGTAGGTAACGTGTCTTTCCTGGTCCGACTGTGATCGTTGGTACCCATCGATCTCCCCTGGTGACCCATAGCTTATACTGGTTAGACATCTGACCTCGTAGCCTGATCTCAGCCGTCTGTCCGACATCGATCCAGTAGTGATCCTTCCAGCACACATGTTCGACCTTGTCACCGTAGAGGGGACGCCTACCAGCCATCTGAAGGCGAACTTCGTCGGGCAAACATATCGTCCCATCAGCGAGATCGAGGCGGATACCCGCTGGCACCATGAAGTCCATTCCTAATATCAGATCTTGGCCTCCAGTGGGTGGACCTACCCATGCATCAAAGAAGTACACTAGCGATCCTGCCAGCGTGATCTTGAGACGAGTACGCCCCTCGATCTTATATGGAGATCGTCCAACACCTTCGCATTCCAACGTTTGATTCTCATCAATGTGGCACCCGACCTTACGAGCAAAGGTGGCATCCAGTATGGACACCTCGGCGCCACTATCGAACAGCAAAGTTGCCTTTTTGTTGTTGATCTTCCCCATAGCCTTGGATTGCTTGAACTTCTTGTCTGGAACATGATACTTCCAGTAACCCCGCGATTCCCCAGGGGAGATCTCAAGAGCCATCATCACACTCGATCTTGCATATTCATCGATCTGGCGTAGACTTGACACTGTAGCGGTGGATTTCTCCAGAAGATCACATGTATTGTTGATCGGATCGATCAGTTGATTAACTGTTGCCTCCGATTGTTTCTCGACGTATGCATAAATGCAGTAGCTAGAACGCTCGTCTCGTACCGGTTTCCAAACCGGCGAGCGTCCTAGTTTAACATCTTCTCCGCAGTCTCTGGCAACATGCCGGCGTGCTTGGTAGGGTTGTACCATTGTCGGATCAAGTTGTAAAATTCCTCCATGGTACATTTTCCCGCCTCGTGGATGTCACCACATGCCTTGCATGTGAATAGGCAGCGATCTGAAGGATGTCCTTTACGACCGCACTTCTCACACGTCAGACGTCCCCAGCACCCAAGATCGCTATGTTTGCGCGACCCACAGTGCGAGCATCGCTTAGGTGGTGAACCTATATCATGTCGATCTTGTTGTGCACGATTGTTTCCGGTCTCCGAGCGACTGCGATCTTGGTTCTTTTGACCTTGATCTTGCTGCCCTTCGTTGTTTCCAGATGCTGCGAAGTAGACACGACGTAATCCTGCTTCGCCATCCGATCCACTAGAGTCCTCTTCAGACTCGCTGCTGTCTGAGGTCGCCTTGACGGCTCTGACGGCCCGAGTTGAAGCAGACGGGGCTGCTGCACTGTTGTTCTTCTGACGAGGCTTGATTGATCCATAAACAGCCTTGCTCTGTCGTGCCTTCGCTCGTTGCCGAGATCAAAGTGCTTCCTCCAGGGTGTCAGCGTCTGGGATTCTTAGTAGGGCCAAGTGATCTGCAAGATCGCGATCATCCAGAGTTTCGATGAAATGCTCCACGTGTTCACGTCGGACTTCCGAAGTTCCATCCTTGATCTGGAGGCGGGCCCTGAGTCCTGCCACATTGAGCCGATACAGATACTCCAGCGGAGATTCGTCCGATCTCTTGCGCGCGTGGTAATATTGCCTCGCGACTGACACTCCTCGTCCACAATACTGAACCTGGAAGTTGCGGAGCAAATCCTTCCAGGTACTGCGTGTTGTGCGACTAAGCTGTCGATACCAGTTTCGAGCCGATCCTGTGAGGAGATCGCCGAACACCAGACACTTTTCCTCGTCTGGAGCTTGATCTCGCATAAAGGCAGACTTTACCTTGCTAAGCCAGGCCCTGGCTCGATCTTCGTCCCCTTCTCTCCCCGCGAACTCCTTGAGTTCAGACATGGCAGATACTCGTATACGTGGAACACTTGTCGATCTTCCGGTGGTCGTGGCTGATGCTGATGCTACAGTCGCACGCTGGGAGGATCAAGATCGAGATCATCTGGGTCGTATTCATGAGGACTTGGGTGTCGATCTAGCGATCCCACAGACTCCATATCCACATCTCGGTCTTCTGCTGGTGTTAAGATCCCGGGATTGGCAGGGCTTTGTTGTTCCTTCAAGAATCGGCTCATTGCCGCTTGGAAGTACGATTCCAACTTCGCATTCGATCCTTGTGTCATGTTTGATGCGATGACATCCGTTACTCGCTTGGTCTCATGATCTCCACGCTGCCGTAACATGGCAGCTCCTGAAGGGCCTAGCGTCATCCGAGGTGGGTCATCTGCACTGTCAGTGTCTACTTCTTCAGTCGCCGACTCGTAATGTGAGGATGTTCCTGTCTGATCTTCCAATGTGAGTGCTGGCAACGATCTTAGCATGTCGTCGGTTGATCTGGTCGTGACCTTAGAGGTTACGTTCTTCTCGCCTACCAAGGGCTTCAGTAGATCGAAGATCGACATTAAAGCCGTGTTGATCGTACTAAGCCTCGTATCGAATAGCTCATTAGCGTCGAACGATCCTGCGACGATCCCACCTTCCTTGATCAGTTGTAATAGCGCCTTCGTAGCTTCTAGCTTGCTCGATCTTGTAGTTGGTTTCTGCACTGGGCCTTTTAGATCACTAATGATCTTCGGCTTGATGATCTGCATAACGGGGTTCTTGATCAAGAAGGTGTGAAGTTCCTTCTTGTGGTATGCGATCTCGAGGGACTCATCGGTCCACACTGTTTTAAGATCGTCTTGGTCATCAGCGTCCGATCCTGGTGCTTTCATCTTCTTCCGTAGGGGCTTCGATCTTGCTGACTTCTTTTTTGTGCTCGACTTGGAGACGAGCGTTTGGATGGCTTTCGCCGGTGGACTTTCGTCCTGCAGATCGCGACGCAAGTCGGAATCTGCTGGGGTCCCCGAAGGGACCTGGGGAGGAGGTAGAGGCTTCTCTTCTAGGTCCGTAGCCGGACCTTCCTCTGTTCCGTCGGTAGAGCTCCTCCCAAAGCTCTGCTGATCCGCGGATCGATCTTGATTCAGCGGTGTCGTTGGTGATCCGATCTCCAACGACGCTGGTTTCCCTGATCTAAGATCAGCATGCGCTTCTTCATGGGACTCACGGTGAAATCCCGAGTCACCCAAAGATCCGGGCACGCGCACCATTGTGGCGAAGTGGTTCTGCGAAATCGCAAGATCGCAGGAGTCCTCTTGCACACTGCGCCCGAACTGCCGACTAACGGAGGGGGTACTCCGATCTTCCGTGAAGTTTCTTGATCTCACCTTGTGTACCCGTCGGTGGGACTAGATCGCTCCTCGGGTGATCTCGATTAGACGCGCTTGTTGTCGATCTTGCTGTCTGACAGGACAGCGGGAAAGGTGGCAGCAGCGGGGATACTTCTACTCGCTGCGCCGCGTAGTTATTGAGCTTCGATCTTGGTTGTACTCGATCGATCTTGCCTCGACCAGTGTCGATCTTAGCTCGGGGGGGTCTTGTGGTCGGTGTGTGACCTTAATCCAATGGTTCCAATACGTGCTTGCCGCTTCCTATAGCGGGATCTTGGGATTTGAGGGTTGACGAACGTCCAGCCAAGCAATTTGGGCGTAGGGGTTCCACTTAGTGTCGATCTTGATCCTGCGTGACGTCGGGAGGGCCAATCTTGTATATCCCTACCCGGAATAGTGAAGAAGAAGGAAGACTTGTGTAGTAGAAGGTAAAAACAACTCTGAATTAATGGTTAATGTCCTATGCTTCCCATCTGTGGCTATCCATAATGCACTGGCTCCATAATACCTATAATAAAGCTAAGATCGATATTTACCTGTCAGGATCGATATCGCGTGGGTACAATCGTCTTGGACGGGGATGATGGCGCACGCATTCACTTGGTCATTATAGTGAGTGTCACTATATCGAGGATCACCATAAGGAGGGGTTGCTCTTAATCTCGATTGACGGGACGAGATCGAGATCGGAAAACTTCTTATCTGCTTCACCACAAGCTCGCTCTTCAGAAAGGCGTTTCTTGAAGTCAGGAACAGGCTTCTTTCGCTCGTCCAGAGCTGTCACGTCGATGATAGTTGTCCAATGATCTGGAATGATAGTGTCCTCCTGATATGACACCAAGAGATCGTGTAGGCGATTCCAATTACCCGAGATCTCAGAGTTCTCTTGCAAGAACTCCGAAAACCCCCATGGATCCGTCGGCTTGACGTCGGGACGAGACTTCAGAATAGAGACTTGGGCTTGGAGATCGGCAATTTGATATTTCAGAGCTGCCTTGTCCGCCTTCAGAGCTTCCACTTGGTCTTGATAATGGGCCTTGAGGTCCCGAATCTCCGAAGACATACGCTCCTCCACGACACCAGCGTCCTGCTGAGCGACCTGGAGTTTGTGCTTCCAGTATTGACAGTTCAGCATCCATTCGCGCTTGATTTCTTCACACTCTGACCGAGCCGCCGCAGCATCTATCAGGGCAACACCATTTTGAGAACCGACGCGCTCCCGAAGACGTCGATGGGCTGCAGTCATGAGTTTCAAGTATCCAGCCGTCCGAAAGACCCTTTCAGCAAGCCGGGTATGAGGAACATGAGATAGCAGAGACGCCAACTCGCGGCGAACTTCCACTGACGAAGCCAGAGCATCCAGAGTAGGCACATTTAGAGTCTGGGCACGAGGTGTTATGGTCTCATGGGGATCGAAGCTTGGGATCACACGCTCCAGCTCCTGAAGGTCTTCGTCGGTAAGTGTCTCGTACCCTACGAGCACACAAGGACCGCCATATGCATTCGCAATGTGACGACCTCTCTGGAAGTCCTCAGCTCGGGCTGATACACTTATCAGAAAGGCACGTCCCTCAGGCTCGATGTTAGGCGCGATGTAATTCTGAGGGGCATCAGAGTCTCCCAATGAAATGACTGGAGCGCTTTCGCTCGTCATCAGACCTTGACGGAAGAGTCGGTCGACTTCCTCGGTGGACAACAGTCGAGGTGCACCAAAAGCTCGCGCTCGGAAAACACCAGGAGCGTCTTCCGAGAATGCAGAGCCTGGATTACGTGGAGTAGCCTTCGGTGAAGAGCCAGCCGAGTTCGCGCTGCCATCAGGGAGGTCCCTGACATGACCTTCGACCTGGAGAGTTCCAGACTTTGTTGTATGGGCTGGGGCGCTTGAGCTGCCACCAGGTAACGTGGCTGAACCGACGTCAACACCCTGCACCGTACTGGCAGTAGCCGTAGCAGGACCTGTGCCTGTGGCGTCGCCTGCCGGGCCACTCGACGAGGCGTTCGTGCTTAAAGACGTGCTTGTTTCCTCCGACATGTGAGTGTGAAAGTGGATTGGAATATGACCGCCCGTTGGGCGAGCCAAGTTCAAATTTCTGAGTCTGAGAGAAGAATCAGACTGGGGAACAGGGCGCCAGAGACTCTGAAACCCAGGCAAATGACAAAGGGTTGCTGCTACACTACGCTCTAAAAACCGTTCATCAGAATGTCTGATAGACCTGGCCATGATGCACAGCTTGGAGAAAGTTCCGCACTGACGGATCGTGACCAGGAGGGGCGGTTGACATGATGCTATTTCCGATTTTCGAGCGACAGGTGGATATTACGTTTCGATGTGATTGGTTACAATATGGGTTATGAGAGAGGGGGAGCCTGGGACACGGCTGCACCCGTGCGACATCTGTGGAAGATTTTAGACGAACCTTCGCCTGACTGTAAAGGGGCACAATGGACCAGAAGTGTACTTCAGAGTGTGCACAACTCTGAAGGTCAAATGCACTCTGTCTGGTCACCGGACTTTCCCCGACGATGAGTGCCTAATTCCTGGCGGAAAGTCTCTCAGAAGAACGTATCTCTGAGAGACCTCATCCCGTTACCGTTCAGCGCGACGATGATGGTTCAAGGATCTACACTACTTACCCGCAGAGACCAAGTATCGCGCGCCGGACGCCGCGCACCCGCGCAATCCTCAAGAACTTCGTGTACGTTGAAGCATTGGTGCTCCGTACTATGATATTCCGTTCAAGACCCTGGTATTCCCCACTCTGAATGACCAAGACTTTGAAAACCAAAGTGATTTCAGACTCTGAAAACCCGGATACCAGACTCTGAAATCAACGAAGATTCAAGACCATACTGAAACCAAGTGAACCCAAGTTCAAGTCACGCAATCAAGTGATGTGTGACCTGCACATCCCCTGTAATGACGTCTCTACCCATCAGCCCATCGGGATCTGCTGCACTGACCATACTGAAACCAAGTTTAGGTCACGCAATCAAGTGATGCCTGCCCTGCACATCCCCCGTGATGACGTCTCTACCTGTCAACCCATCGAGATCGGCTATACTGACTGCATACTGAAACCAAGTCAAGATACCTGATACATACAAGAACCAAGTGTACCTGAGATTTGAAGACTGACTGCATGAAGGACGCCAAGGACGACAAGAAGAAGAGAGATACCAGAGATATATGAGAGTTATGAGAAAGATAAAACGATAAACAGAGTTCAATTTGCTTGCTACTGCACAAGTCCGCTTGAGAGGTATCCAAGCCACTGCGTCGAGGACGTACGCCGTGTGATCTCCACCAAATTCAGTCCCCTTAGGTGGAGATCAGGTAACGTAGAGACCTGAGAGGACCCGCCTATTCCATATCCTAGTTGGGTCGTTTGTTTTGTCTCTAAATACCCATAATAAAGCTAAGATCGATATTTACCTGTCAGGATCGATATCGCGTGGGTACAATCGTCTTGGAAGGGGATGATGGCGCACGCATTCACTTGGTCATTATAGTGAGTGTCACTATATCGAGGATCATCATAAGGAGGGATTGCTCTTGATCTCGATTGACGGGACGAGATCGAAGTCGGAAAACTTCTCATCTGCTTCACCACATCTCCGGCTTCAGGAGCACCATCTCCGCAATCTCTATGGCCTTCAACTCGGCCAGGAAGCCCTTCATGGACAATTCCTCGAGGTTCAGCAATGCTGATACCTCTGGCAGTGCCTCCAGATGGACGACACCTGCCCTCACTTGACGACCGGACACGCCGTCGAAGACATGGCATTGCTCTTCGACCGGCCGTGCCGGTGGGGTCTCAGACTCCGAGCGTGGTACTTGGTTATCCACACGGGAGGTGCTCAACGACACCTCCGCACTCGTACTGGTCTTCTTGACCCCGCGTGGAACTACGTTACCCACGCTAGAGACGCATGCTGCGCTCTCTATCTTCTTCTCGGTCTCTTCGACCTCGTGTGGAACTATGTTACCCACACCGGAGGCGCTCTCGGCGTCCTCCCCAGCAGCCTCAGCTGCTTGCGGACCTATGTAACCCGCTTGCGGAACTACGTTACCCGCCTGTGGACCTATGTTACCCACTTGTGGACCTATGTTACCCACACAGGAGACGCCTGCAGCGCTCTCCTCAGCAGCCGCTGCTGCTTGCGGACCTATGTTACCCGCCTGGTCAGTGCCGTCCGGCACTGCCACAGTCGAAGCCCATACGGCGCGACGACTCTCAGCGTTGGGACTTGCCGTCGTGGCAATCCCACACGCTTGGCAATGAGCCTTGGTCTCACGACCGGTTGCGAGGCTCATCGCAACATCTTCACTGGAGTCAGTGACTCCCAGTACTTCTTCGTGCGCATAAGCGCCTTGGCGACCATCCCTGGCGCCCCAGTCCCGGACAGAGGTGGGAACATTACTCACCAAAGCTCTGTCGGAGACTGCAGGCCGGCTAACCCCAATGGCTTTGCCGCGCCAATCGATCCAGGGCTCGTGCTTTTCGAGTCACGGCATGCCCAGAATCAAGTTGTACTTGTCCATGTCTAGGACAAGGAACGACTCCGTGCTGTCAAAGTCTTCAAACTTTACAGCCAGGTCCATACGGACCCCAGGTACGTTAACCACCGTACCGTCGGCCAGTCTCACTGAGACCTGGCCCCTGCCTTCGCTTTCACGCAAAGCATCGGCATACTTGTCGCCATTCCGTGCGACCGTCTGGCGTCGAGCAAAGTTCGTCGACGCCCCAGAGTCAATCAGGACTCTGAAGGGATCTCCGTATCCCCGTACACTTGCGTGTACCACGAGCAGTCCGCCGCTGCTCTTTCTCGTCTCGAGAGCACCCAGGCTCTCAGGGGCTAAGCCTCCATGGCGTGCGCCGTCCGCACTCCTACCATGGGGACTAGATCTTCCCCAGTAGGGCGCCCCGCCCCTACTGGTGACCCCAGTTCCCCTGGCTCTTGGGTCGCGGCTTCTGCCACGGGCCCCTCGAGCCCCTAGGTTTGGAAGGGAACTTCCTTTGCCCTCCCGCAGGGCAGGTACGTTGCATGTGCCCGAGCTTCCCACATCCGTAGCAACGGATGGAGCTCTGTACGGCCGTACCCAGTTCCATGGGTACCGGCCCGGTGCTAGCTCCAGTTGTTGGAGCTCCTTGCACTGCGCCTGACGATGCATTGTGGCCTTGCCACACAGACGTAGGAGTACGAGCCTGTCGGTGGCTGTACTCCTCTTGGGTGGTGATCTGGATCGCCTCCTCCATAGTGTTCGCGTGCACGCGGAACAACTGTGTGCGGGATGGGCCCACCTTCAGGCCATTCATGAACACTGTCACCTTGATGTGTTCAGGTAGGGGGTTCCCTACCAGAGATGCAGCGAGTACTCGCATCTCCTGGATGTACTCATGCAGCTCACGCTTCCCTTGTTTACAGGCAAGGAAACGCGAGCGCTGGCGATACTCATAGTTCGCCGGAAGGAAGGCGGCTCTAAGCTGTTGACACAGCTGAGCCCAGGTTGTGAAACAACCCGGCGTTGTCGCCTCGCGCGTGTACGCCTAGGTCTTCGCCCGACCTCCCAGGTTGGACAGGGCAAAAGCGACCCGAAGTCGCTCGGTCGAGATTAGAGCCGCGTCCATCGCGAGCTCGACCTCTCGGACCCAGAAGTGGAGGTTCTCTCCCTCCTTCTCCTCATAAGGGTTAACCTTAAGCCTCAACGGCTTAGGTTGGGCTGGTTTCACCTCAGCACGGGGGCCTGCAGCCCCTGTACGTGAGCGATAAGCCCTCGCTCGTACGTGTCGAACGCCTCGATGCGTTCGACCTGCTCAGCCGGCGTAGCAGCCACCAATCTTCGGAGGGCATCTCCTCCAAAGATGCCCACCATCTTCCGGACCGACTCAAACTGAGCGTCGGTCAGATGAGGGAACTCCCCTCTATCCATCTTGGCTTACCTTGTAGGAGCCACAGAGGATTCAGGTAGTCAATCTACCCGCGTAGGCGTGGATTGACTACAAGTGCTACCAAGTGTGACGGGGTCACACGAGCACCTTGCTTGAGGCTATTAAGAGTATACAAACTCTAAGTGAACGGCAGTTCACTAGTCCCTGGTCTGAGGGGACTTAATAGCCAGTTTAGAGTAGATTTTAGACTGATTTATTTATAGTTAATTAGGTTCATTTGGCCTGTAATACAAACTCCTAATTAACTATACTTTATCCTAATTATGCATATAAAAGGTAGGTCAAATACGATTGGTTGGCCCTCAGCCACCTAGACCTACGTGGCAGTAGTGTGGTCCACACCAGGAGTGTGGTCCACACCACTCACAACAGAGTATTTAAAACAAATACCCACAGAAGTATATCTACTTCTAAAGGCGGTACCCTTTCTAGGGTACCCCTTCATGTAACCCCGTTACAGTTTTTGACCTACTTTTGTATAGATATATAAATATAACTAAAGTTAATTAGTAATTTTGTATTACAGGCCAAATTATCCAATTACCCGTAAATAAATCAGTTTACTCTAAAGTGGTTATTAAGTCCCCTAAAACCAGGGACTAGTGAACTGCCGTTCACTAAGAGTTTGTATACTCTTGATAGCACGCTTCCTCAAGCAAGGTGCTCATGTGACCCCGTCACACCTGAAATCACATATTATATATTTACTACACGTATATGTCCATTTTATGGTGCAGTTATATCACAATATACTCGACCTACAGAGAAGAAGAAGAAGCACAAAACTTATTTGGTTGCTATTTTAGGGAATTTCTTCGATCGACAAGATACTCAGGAGGGCAAGGTGAACACGAAACCATGTGTTGCACATTCTGAATCACAAAGCTATTTTTGTGCTCTGTACCGTTTCTTTCACATTTGATACGCAAAAATGTGATTTCAGGAACCCAGTATTTACCACCAAAATATTTGAATTTTAATTGGTCGATTTAATCGTCATTGTGATGTATTCCCAGTATAAATTTGGTCTTGACCACATGTGGAAAAAGACAAACAATATACTTACCGCAGATACTAAATGATACGTATATTGTTTTGCATCTGAATAAAGGATGTCACAGTTTTGATACACCACAACGTGCCTGTTTTGTCAAAACGTAACTTTCACATTCATTATACTATTAGTATGATGTCTTCATCTTCCACTGAGGGCGGGTTTCACGTTGGGGGTTGACTACATATGTAATTATTCGTAGGTGAGGGTTAATATTTGTGGAAACTGCAACTATTCATGCAACGTACACGTCAAATAGTTCTCTTCGCCAAAAATGCGTGACACTTTTATTCGTTTTTTCTTGTTGAAGTCCCAAAAATCTAACAGTTCGGTATTTCTCCACAATATTGCAAAATGACAATTGGTTTTGTCATCTTTAGTCTTCCTGACGGGATGCTCCGAACTCCTTGCCATAAAGACGCTTGTACGCCTTCAAAGGGTCTTCTATCGGACCCTTGCACTTTGCAACTTCCATTTCACACTTGCTCGGGTAAATCACTCCGTTCTCGTCGATCACCTCGTCATCCACGGGATCGTCAAGACATATTATGTCAGGGCAGTACGAAACGGGGGTGCCGTAAGTAGACCCAGATGCCGATTTACCTTTGCTGGAGTCACCAGACTTAGACCTAGGGTCGGTGCCTCTGATATCCTTCTTCTTATCCTTGCAATCCGCCGCTTGCTTGTAACATTCGTTCAAGTACGTGATACCATTTTCATAGGTAACGGGCTCGTACACATCCGAACACGCATCAGGGCAGTGGGGACCAGTTGATTCTTCACTAGACGTCCGCAGGTTATCAGCGTGGGTAGTGGTGGCGGCGATGGCTGCGAGGAGGAGGAGGGTGGTAGCAATCTTCATCTTCTGATGGAGGTGGGTACTTGTCTTCTGCAAATTGAATAATGAGCAAACCAGCAAGCCTTACAGTAACCTGTCGCTGTGCTGTATGTCCGCTGAGTATAACACTGTTCTTGTGTTTTGCGCCCATAGACGTTGCAGTGATTTCGCTCTCGTTATTAGAACAATCACTGCGCATCTAATGCACCCCATCGGGATATTGTGCAAATGGTTGTGATTACTACATTTGGGCGTCCATTACCAAAGTTGTAAACCAACAATCGTTGAAGGTTTTTGTGGCACTGTAACAGACATGGACATGGAGGTACAGCGCTACTCGATCTGTTATAGTGATGGAAATAGACCAAGCACAAGTACCTGGTTGAGGCTTTCTCCAATCATAGCCCATATTGCTCAGCAATCTTCACGCTTCACTTCACCCAACCAACAGTGTATTTGAGTCGAGTGCTTCGCCGAAGTTGTCGCTGGAATTTCTGGACACTAATTGCGCTCTTCGCAGTCATTCCTGGTAAGCATCTTAAGAGGTTATTCTCGATGGCCAAAAGCATCGAGGTGGTATGAAACATGCTACTTAAGCAGGCAAAAGAGCTAATCCACACTTGAAGTAGTCATTGTTGAGGCTTAACTTGGATGTCGTCACATTAACAGAAATGTCGAAATGTAGTTGAGCTTGCAAGGACCTGTAGTGTGGAAAGAAGTGCAGTAAATTGTCAATATAAGTTAAGGATTGATGATATCCGTTAATCTACTGCAATACTCGTTTGAAGGCAATATATACTGTATATCTATGCCCTAGCTCTACTCAAACGTAGCTATTCATCTAACCTACTCTTCTACTCAAGCGTACTCATACGTTGAATCTACTACACTACACGCTTGAGTAGAGCTAGGACATAGATGGACGAGATTTTACCGCGACACAACCACGGTACCTTTCACAAGCGAAAATTTATCCTACAACAACACCTTTACAAGTGTGTTGAAGTGTCGTACTGGGGTTAGTCACTGGTTAATTTGGAACCGTCTGTACTCTTGGATTTCCTGTGTTCAGATGCGTGACTAAACAACTCCGGTTATCTCGGAGCACCTGTAGAATGATTATACACTGGATATTGGTTTGTATACTCTTGATAGCACCCTTCCTCAAGCAAGGTGCTCGTGTGACCCCTTCACAGTTGTCTAGATTTCGACAGTATTGTATGAAACTCCTAAGAAGCAACGATTAGGAGAAGATTTATGCTACCACATGTAAAGCAATATCCATGAACTTAGGCATTCGAACATCTTTTCGTTGGAACAGGATTCCATAAGTCAATCAGGAGGCATCAAGAATGATAAACAAATGGTTTAAAAAATAGCGAGGCAACTCGACGTGTTTACAACAAGATTTTCAAAGTAACTTTTAAGAAAGAGTTACTTTGTAAACAAAGTGCCTTGTTGTTTAAAAAAGTATGAAATAATTTTACGGACTTGACTGAATGCAGTGGTTCGGCCAACAAGCAGGGTGGCAGCTCCACATGCTCCGACATCTGTCCTGATATTTACTTGCCTGTTTGCAGCTCCGACGGAGTGAAATACTCCAACCTATGCAAGATGAAAGTTGCTTCTTGCAGGAACCCAGGACTCCATATTGTTCAGTCTGGCAATGACATGTGCTATTCAAGTGGTCGTAGAGGCAGACGATTCTATTTGGTCAGTTTATCGACGACTAGATGTCTGGTTGATCCTCAGCCTGGCTAACAACTCCGGTTCCGTTTTCGGAATCGGAGGTTGTACTAGGTTTGTCTTGGTCGGTACTTTAGCTATGGGTTGTCGCTCGAGGCTGTACTGACTGACATAGGAGCAGTCTTGTTCCGTTTTCCAACTTGTCTGGGCTTCTCCGCTCTCGCTGCGCGATTGCTTTCAGTTGTCGCTGTCCGGTGGTCCAAAATTCTTGCACACTACCTTCACTCGTTATTTCTTCCTGTTGGTGTACAACTTTGTTCCTCTGTGTCTATAGGCAGGTAATGCTGATACTGCATAGGATACCCCACATTCGTTTCCACTCCTTCTCATATTGTTCTTCTTCGTCTGGGTGCTCGTGCCGCAATCGCTGTTTAATGGCCGTTGAGACAGCTGGTGCGCTCTTGCTCGCACAATGTTGTTGAAATTTAACTAGCGTCTCTTGTCCCCAATGTTCTCCGGTCCAGTGGCACACCAGCATGCTTGTGCGCATGGGCAGTCCCAAAAGATGTGTTCTATCGTCTCCTTCGTGCTCTGACAATCTAGGAGTTTTCGACAAGTATTGTCTCTCCTTCGTCCTGCATGATATAGATTAAGCTGCCGGAGCGCCACTCGATATCCTACCCACACCTGATACTCAGTGAGTTCATTTCTGTGTGCCCATAGCCTCTTTGGAGTCTGTTGCATGGCTGCTGCTTGCCAATTACTATGGGCTGCTATTCAAGTGGTCGTGCAATTATGGAGTTATGACATTTTATGTTGATGGTTTACTACTGTCGTGGAAAAAAGTTCTAAGGCGCAAAGACAGCCAATAACAAGACATAGAGTACTCACATCAACCGTTGTGAATTTGACAATTAAATTCCAACTCATTGATGTTGGAACTGAACACGGGCTGATGATAGACTTCAAGACGCAAGATCAGCGAAACTATTTCACTCAGGCCATTCAGAGGTTTACATAGTACCAATCTTGCCCATCGACGTCTTAATCAGTCTGTCATCCCGTGAGGTCTTCGAGCAAGCTGAGTCGTCTTCAACGATGTTCTGATCTGGGTACTTACAAGCAGCGACTTTCAACTCGCATGGGTTCGAGTATTTAATGCCGTCCGAACCACAGACAGGCAACACGACGTCAGGGCAGGCACCCGCGCACTTCTTGTTGGACTTCGAGCTGTCGTCGTCGATGACACCTTCAGATCCATCCTCGTACACATTACCGACGCTGCTGGCGCTGGTGAAGGACTTCTTTGTTGACTTGCTCTCCTTGTTGGGACCCTTCACGCCCTTGACCATTTTGGTTGCTCCTGAAGAGCTTTCACTCTCTTCACTGGCAGATTCATCTCCAGAACGAGGGGCTCCGAATTCCCTACCGTAGATCCTCTTGTACTCATCCAAAGGGTTTTCCCTCGGACCCTTGCATTTTGCAGCTTCCATCTGACATTTGTTCGAGTACGTCACACCGTTTTCGTCAGTCACGGGTTGGTACACGGCAAGACACATAATGTTGGGGCAGTATGACTTTGGGGTGCCGTCAGTCGACTCTTTTTCAGACTCCGATTCTTCGCTAGACTCGCCAGATATGGCACCCTGGACGATATCAGCTGTGTCAGATGAGCTGCCGCTATCGTCACTGGCAGACTCAGTACCAGCATCACTATCGCGCGAAGCACCAAAAGACTTGCCATACAGACGCTTATATTCCTCCAAGATATCGACATCCTCCTTCTTATTCTTGCACTTAGCCGCTTGCATGTAACACTCGTTCGAGTACGTGTTACCGTTTTCATCAGTAACGGGCTCGTACACATCCAGGCATGCATCAGGGCAGAAGGAAGACGATACTTCACCCGGTGATGAATCATCCGTGTTGGAGTCGTCATCTGAAGTTGAGCTACCAGTCTCTTCGCTAGCAGAGTCATCACCAGCATCCTCTTCGCGCGAGGCACCGAAAGGCTTGCCATAGATGCGCTTGTAGTCCTCCAAAGGGTTCGTCTTCTTCCCTCCCTTACACTTCGCCAAACGCATCATGCACTCATTCGAATATGTGTTTCCGTCCTCGTCCGTCACAGGTCGCATGACTTGAATGCATACAAAGTTACAAGAAGAGAAGCCGATGTCGTCCGATTTGGACGAATCGACCGACGCTGAATCAGCCGATGCGGAATCACTGGCGATCTCCGTCTGAAGCGATGGATTACCAGCCTTAACGGTGGTCGCTGCAATGGCTGCGATGACGATACCAGTAGAAAATTTCATTTCTGGTGAGGTAAGGAAGCGCGCTTGTCCTCAGAGCAAATTGAACAATGATTAACTTTGTCACGTCCACGAACGAGGGCTAGCTGGTGTAAGTATGCAGCATTTATGCGCATTCCCATCCGAGATCAAGTTCGTGATGCGATTTTTTGCTGTTCGGGGATTCCAGATTGGATTGGGGTGGCCGACGTGTCGTGACCCTGTTGTCCTTAGCCTATCGAGTGTCCCAATTTACTACATGTAGTAATAATTCCTGTACACGTATCGGTCAACCTCAAGAAGGTTGTTCACCATTGGATACATGTAGCAAAAGGCTTCGACCTAGCATGGCTATAGGAGACTTGTACCATACAGTTGCTGGTAAATGGTTGTACTGTACATTTTTTAGCATTCTTTCGTGGTGGATAGTCCGCGGATGGTGATCCAACATAGACAAAGATTATTATACATAAAGCTGTACGTTTTGGTGTCAAACCGTCAAACCCTATTATACTTGTGTCTTACAAAAACTAATAGCCCTTCCCAAAATTACGAGATCTTGATGTGAATTGGCGATCGCAACACAAAACACTGCTGTTACCCTCTCAAGTTTCATATTGCGATCCTGTTTCTCGCTACGTGGAGACTGCGTACTGACATTATTTTTCATGAAACGACTGCTGAAGAGTCTAGTTTTCAAAATGTGAGAGCAACTTTCCGACGGCACAGTCAATTTATTTACACCAAGCACTGATGAAAAGGACATCACCTCTATTCTGGAACGTCTCGGATTTGACCCTCCAGAACCACGGAACTCGTTTGGATGCCCCACCCATAAAGATAGCTATCATTTCAGATTATCGAAAGTATGTAGCTAGCAAAACGATTCATCCTATAACTGGTTAATCAATTTCTTTCCACTTACAAAAACCATATATAATGTAAGTTCTTTCCGAAAGACTTCCACGATTACTGCTAGTGCACAAAAGCCAATGCGAATCAAAAGCATACTAAACTATGAGGTAGAAAAGAGAAATGAATTAAAATAGCTAGAGGATTTATCATCGACTAGGTAGATAGTACTTCGAAGTAGTACTGTACCGATTTTGCCATGACCATCCTGAGGGGTGTGAACTTGATTTCATTATACATTTTGCTTTTATTAATGTATTGTAATTCTTACATTCACGCACATTTCATGTCTGTGCCAATATTTGAGCGGGGACAACTCAATATTTTGCGCATTAAATCTATCAACATCAGTGAGGCGTGTTTGACTCTAGTATGAAGCGGAAGGCGTACGCGGCGACAACCCTCTTTGAGGTTAATTTTCAGCTTGTTCGACTTCATTGCAAAGAGTCTGGAGCACGATTCATGTATTGCTGCCAATATTTTTCGATCCACTATTGGAAGAAGCACTTCATGAACAACAGCACTACATGGTGCCAATCTTGCCCGTTGACTCCTTGAGAAGCATATCATCCCGCGAGGTATTCGAGCAAGCTGAGTCGTCTTCAACGATGTTTTGCTCTGGGTACTTACAAGCAGCGACTTTCAACTCGCATGGGTTCGAGTATTTAATGCCATCCGAACCACAAACAGGCAACACGACGTCAGGGCAGGCACCCGCGCACTTCTTGTTGGACTTCGAGCTGTCATCGTCGATGACACCTTCAGATCCATCCTCGTACACATTACCGACGCCGCTGAAACTGGTGAAGGACTTCTTTGTTGACTTGCTCTCCTTGTTGGGACCCTTCACGCCCTTGACCATTTTGGTTGCTCCTGAAAAGCTTTCACTCTCTTCACTGGCAGATTCATCTCCAGAACGCGGAGCTCCGAATTCCCTACCGTAAATCCTCTTGTACTCATCCAACGGGTTTTCCCTCGGACCCTTGCATTGTGCAGCTTTCATGGCGCACTCGTTGGGGTACGTCACACCGTTATCATCTGTCACGGGCTGGTACACGGCAGGACATGAAATATTAGGACAATATGACTTTGGGGCACCGTCAGTCGATTCTTCTCCAGACGTCGATTTGCTCTCTTCGCTAATGGAGTCGTCACCAGAATCTTCCTTACTCGAAAGCATGTCGAAAATACTCTCGTGTTTCTTCACGGGTTTAACACCCTTCTTCTCTCTGCACTTCGCTGCACGCATCGCGCACTCGTTCGAGTACATCACTCCATTCTCATCCATCGTAGGTCGCATAACTGCAGGGCACATAAAGTTGCAAGAACTATCGCTGTCGTCGGATTCGGACGAATCAGCCGACAATGAAGCAGTGTCCGACGCCGAATCACTGGGGATATCCGTCTGCATCGATGGGTTACCAGCGTGGATGGTTGTGATGGTGATGGCTGCGAGAACGAAACCGGCAGCAAACTTCATTTTGAGCTAATGGTGGGTGCGCTTCTGTCAGTAAAATGAACAATGGTCAAGTGATCTCATCGCCGCAATCCTCGTTATCGTTATCGTAACGTCACATTAGTAGCAGTACACCACCTGCTGCTCCGATACGTAAAGTCGTGGTCCACGTAGTGCAACATCTCTGTGTATCCGGGATTACTGTTTTTGCTGTTCGGGGATTCCAGATTGGATGTGAACAGCGTGTCGTTCTCCGTCGAAGCCTACGATAGAAACCTCAAGCTGAAGCGTATTGCCTTATCTATTCAGCCAGCGGTGTTCACTACTGAAGTTTGATTTCGATTTCAATTTCGATTTCGATGAACTTCCGAGGTATTGATCCAACCATTCACTGCTAGAGCGAGCAGGTGGACACTGATCATATATCGACACCACGACCTGCAGCTCTCATCGTAGAATCATCCTTTCGTGGCCTATCCTGAACCTCAAGTTTGCCACTGCGGTGTAGCGGAATTGCATTGGTTCGTGTATGTGGCTTACACATGTGATATGGCCCGAGCGGACTCGTGCACTTGAAGCACTGACGATAAAGTAGTTCATGTATTACTACAAAATACATATACCACAACGTACGATTCCATCACCAAAGCACCATCGATATACAGACTTTTTATTTTATTTTCTGGATATTGGTTTGCTCATGGCGACGCGATCTGCTCGTCATTTGACGATCTGGTTTCGTGTTTCACCGTTGTCTGAGGTGTTTTGTTTGCTATCTTCAAGCAATACGATTCATTGAACTGCTTGTTTACCAACGACGACCACCGCCATCACCACCACGGCGATCATCCCAACGAGAGCTCTGACGGGGACGACTACCACTACCAGAGTGATGTGCGCTCGAGCGTTGAGCAAATGGTCCACTGCTACTATCGTTACGCTGGTACGAGGAGGGGCGAGAAGAAGTCGACGCCGGAACAACAAGTGCCTTCATCTTGAAAAATTGCAGAGCTTGCGACAACGTCGGAAGAATGGATGACTCAATGCGGCCAAAGAAGCGGTAGCCTCCTGATTTCACCTCCATATGGCAACTGCGTGGTGTTTCACGAGCAATATACGTGATTGAAAAACACCCTGGGAACTTGCTGTACACATGAAGAGCGTATGGAATACGCGACGGGTGCTCCTTCTTCTGCTTGATCAAGTCTTCCTCGACGTTCTCCTTCAAGGCGTTGTTGTAGTACTTGTAGCGCACAACATCGTCCACCAAGCTGTTCATGGGATCGACGAAGCGAGCAATCAGCTCATCGATGTTCTCATACTTCTCTTCCTTAATAATGAGCGTCTGACCAATGCGGGCTTCTGATGGTTTATCTTTTTCGTGGATATCGAAGTGACGGTACACGCCTTCCAACATCTTCCACGTCAGCGTGAGATGGTCAGTGCCCAAGGTACTAGGCCGTATAACGACTTCCCCAACCGGCTGCTCTCGTAGATATTGCATAGCTGTCTGGCAGTTGATGTTGCGGAATAAGGGATGTGCAATCTGACGCTTTTTGCGCCTTGATGGATGAGCACCTGGAACACGAGTAGCTTGAGTAAACGTTGTCTTGTCTTCCTCAACTGGGGGTTCGTTCAGTAAACGGTCAACGCGTTCCCTACTGTCGGTCTCAACAAGCTTCTCGTTCGTGTATCGCGGGAACCGATCTGGATAGAAACACATGGACATGTCGATCAGAGACCGTCGGTTGCAACCAAGTTGCAGTTCGTAGCGCCCTTCACGATCCGCTTGAATTCCCAGGATTTTAGCGTTAACCGTGATACCCTTAGGAAAGCCCTGCGGGCGCACGTCGATCAAATAATCAGGCAGCCGCTCGCGATGTAAACTCGAGCGCATACCGCTCTGCAACCGGACACGAACAAACTCGTCACCCGCCATGTGCAACAGCGTAGCAGGAACAATCATTCCGACACGTAGAGTCTCCCGCGTTTCACCATTCAGCAAGAAGAATAGGTCTTCATCCTTGGGGACCTGGTACTTTGCACGCTTGTCGAAGTATGGGTACCGCAGCTCTCGCTTAATGTACTCAAGCGTCAATAGCTTCGGGCCTTTCTTTTGAAGCTCTAGACGACCAGCGTATGCAGACAGATCTAGCTCAGACAGAACATCTTGAATCTCTGCATCGCCGAGTCGAGTGTTTGGGGGAGCGTTACGGCTTCGAATCGCAGATGCGGACTGGTACATAGTGTCTTCTACAGCGTACGAGTAGTGGTTCGGGTCGTACATATCAATGGTCGAGTTGTTGTTCGCATCACCACAAATCTTCACAGCCATGTAGTAGCTCTCCGGATGGATACGGGTGTCATCCAAGGGGTTCAAGGGAGCTTCACGCAATGCGTCACGCTCACGGATGCGAATGAAACCAGCGCAGTTGCGATACACAATCTTTCCTACGAACCCCTTCGACAATAACTCTTGACGTCGCTCGACATAATTCTTTGCACGAACCTTGTCCAGTACGGACGCAGCCTTCACCGGACCCAAACCACAAATAAATTGTAGCTGATACGAAGTATGCTTGTGGTTTGCCAGTAAGTTGATGTCAACGCCGTACTTATTAATCACCTGGACAAATACGCGATCGTATTCCTTCAGAAGAAGGTCCTTCACGAGTGAGTGCTGCATCATGTGAACGTTCAAAAACAACAATTCGCGGCCGCGACTTGGTTCATTTAACGCAACGTTACCCCACATTGCACAAAGCTCGGACGCAGGATTTCTGAGGTAGCGTCCAAGAGCAACCGCAGCACGCACGTACTCGGATTCTTCGGGAAATTCTTGATCTGCGCGTTTAGAGCGGCTGTACATATTCGGAACATCATCCTTCAGGAAAACAATGTCCAAAAAGTCGTGACCATCACCATTTCCGAAGCGAGAGGCATCATCACGACCTAGCAACCGCCGAACCTCATCAACCACGCCACCCATGTCCATACATTTCATACCAGCCGACACATTAATGACAACAACATGTGTCTGTGAATGTTCAGTTAGAAACTTCAGTAACGTAGCAGATAGCTTCTGGATGCTATTCATATCTCGCTTGCAATATCCCTCCGTTTTGTCCACCATTTCTCCATTCACATCGAGGGCCACGATATGTGCAATCGAATCCATTGTGCTCTCAACCCAGATCGAAACTATGAAAGGATCCACACCGTCAGCTGGTTCGTACGGACGCACAGACAGCCGTTCTCGTAGCGCATCTCCGCACAGTTTCACGACCACGTCGCGAGAGGCGACTGTCAAATCACGCTTTAGCTCGTTTTCAAACGATAGGATCATAAAGTTGTTGATCGCCTCCTGAAGAACAAGGTGTCGCTGGCTCTGCCACTCTTCGTCCGAATCGTTGCTTTGTGACAAATATATTGGCTCTAGCGGATCCATCAGGTCCTGCGCTTTCTCATTAATGATAGTGATCTTCAACAAGCCTTCTTTCTCAGCCCGAGCTATCTTCAGCCATAAATCGCCTGCCTCAAACACTTCGAGAACCGGCATCTTCTCAATGTACTGCAGGCCATGACAATAATGGAACTCGTCGATTTCTTCACGACCCTTAGCGGTTGCATCAGTGCTCAAAACAGCATTTTGACGATACAACTCACGAATACACTTGCGAACGTTGGGTTCAGCAGCAACCTTGCTAGCGGCAATGTGACGTGCACCTTTCATAACGTCGTCCACAGTCGGAAACTCCTTCGTCGTGTACTTTTGAGCCAATACGCCAGGACTTTCTTCCGGGTTCGGAACCTCACGAATTGCCTCTTCATGATCAACACCTGCCACGATACCGCCAAGCACAGATGCATTCATTGTAAAAGCCAAAGATACCGGGCGCAAGCCTGCCTTAGTGCAAATTTGATAGAACGTGCGGCGCACTGGACGACGGTACTTGTGGTCTGAGCCCTCCTTGTCCTGACCACTTGATTCCTGTGCATCCAGAGCAAAGAACTCGGATAAATCCTTGTATATCTTCTCGTCAGGCATACCAAATAGCTGCTCATAACACTTGCGCACAAAAGCCGACTCCTTAGCATTTGAAGAGTCAACAACTCGTTGAATGCCGTTTTGAAAGGATTTTCGCTTGCGGTTCAACTTATCCCACCTAATATCGAGATCCATAATCTCGTAGAGATTTTCTGTGTGGAGGCCCACCACTTTCCAATACTCTTTGCAGTAACGCTGAACGAACGCCGGCTCGAGCTTCTCGTCATGATAGAAGCGCAAAACAGTATCAATCGCCGACACAATCTCACCACGTGACGCAGCAGAGTTACGCTGGTTCCTTCGCTCAAGGTTCTTGATAATAAAGTCACTGATCCACTCGGACTCCTCTGCACGGTCCTCTGCATCCGGGAACTCACGGTTTTTATAGAGGTACTGGTACCGCTCTGGCAAATCGTTGTCGCGCACCGCAATGACATCCGACGTCATCATATGCTCCTTCAGGACACTGGGTTCGAATTTCTCCAGCAAAATAGCTTTCTTCGACTTCATAGGAGTTTCATCTGGAAGTTTGCCACTTGTAGCCTCCAAAAATCCGTCCATGTCTCCGAAGAGTTCCTCAGCTTCTCCCATCTGATACACTGACGGCCCCTGCATAGACGCTGGAATAGGTTCCTGTTTTCTACGACGACGCGGACCTTCACGCCCTTCCTCGTCGTCATCCACGATGAACTCATCAATGTCGTCACTTTCGTACTCATCATTACCGAGGTAGTTGTTGGCTCGTTGTGGTGCTGAGTCCTCTTCCTCCTCATCCGAGTCGCCAAACATGCGGTAACTGAGTTCGCGCGACATGAGTCCAGAGTCATCCTCGCTCTTCACTTGCGGGACGAGCGTCCCATGTCTTCATCTTCGCTGTCACTGGGTGCGGGACCAGTGTCCATACCCATATTTTCACGCACCAACATGAGATCTTCATCATCGATCTCCTCCACCTTTTGTTTCAGACGTTTTAGTTTTTTCTCTTTTTTGCGTCGACGACGACGGTGACGAGCTGACGGTATTGAAGCAAGAAAAGTGAGTTTCTTGTCACTTAGGGGTAGATAGCATCGGGGCTTACCAGTCTCGCGGCCAGAGCCCTCGTCGTCTTCGTCGTCCACCACGAAGCCGTCGTTCTCGTACTCGTTGCGTCCTTCGGTCTCCTCGTCGTCGTCATCATCATCATCGTCCGAATCTCCGCCTTCTCCGTCGTCGCTCTCGGATGCCATGTCTTCAATGAACGCCGACTTGGGTTTCTGTTCAGGAATAACATTATTGTTTTAAAAATATTCTAGATAAGAGGGAGTAGTTCTCCCAACCTTATCTTCCTCATCGTCGCTCGTAGATCGCTTAGCGTGCTTGCTCTTGCTCTTGCTCTTGCTCTTGCTGCCACTGAGTTTACGCTTCTTGCCAGTCTTCTCCTCTTTCACAGCGTCCGAGTCCGAGTCGGACACGGTGGGGGACCCGGCCCCGAACATTTCATCTACAGAGTGAATGTTAGCAACAGATCAAGAGTCGAGGGGAGGAAGAAGACGCACCGTCTGAAGTGGTCATGCTGGCGTCTGGGAGCTGCTGTCGGCCGTCCGAGTGCTGCGTCCTGTGGTCCGTCGCTGCGTGGCTTCCACCCAACCACGCGCCGCCCGGTCGTTCGTTCCTGTTATTAGCGAGGGGGCTGCTAGTAAAATTTAGCCAATCGCAGGCCGCGAAGGAGCATATTGTAAAATTGCTGGTCAAATGCGAAATTTCGGGCTAAAAGTGCGCACTTTGACAATAGCCGTGAAAATCTTTGCGCGCAATGAAGCACGACAAGGGAAGAATGCGCTGTAGTCGTAGAGATGCCTCCAGTTGATAACTAGTGAACTGTCCTATCTACATCGTTGGCACTATCAAGCTAATGGTCGAAACGGTGAGCAGACGTCCACCAAATAAAGATCCGCGGCCTTTCACGTTATTATCACACTGCCGCCCAAGAGATGACGTCCAAGATCAAGCAGACCAGCATGTGCAGTTCTTCGCTCTATTGGTTGTCTGGATGAGCTGGATAGCCGCCATCTCCACCCAGAGCGCGACGCCGAAGCTCATGTGGAGCGTCAATCCACTCACTCCCGCGGTGCTGGAATCGCCCACCGACATGTGGGTGGACGTCCCCGACACACGCGTCGCTCTGGAGCTGCTGAACCAGGCAGTCGTCGTAATCTCGTACGACGTGTCGGTCTCTCACAGCACAGACGTGCAGCCTGAAGGGACCCAAGTCGCTCAAGTGAGTGAATTGTCCTTTCGTGTGGTAGTAGATGGCACTCCCTACCGTCAGTCAGCAACGACAGTCGACGACAGAGAACCTTTAGTCGTCATAGCGAGTGGCTACTTAGTACTCGAGATCCCTCGAGGACAGCATGATGTTAAGCTGCAATGGAGAAAGCGGGGGACGCATGTACTCAAGTGGGCAGTGGTAAACGACATCTTGGACGGGTTTGCAGGTGGAAGGAGGCTTATTGTGTCAGCGCAACACCGCTTCATCTGGCACACGCAACCGATTACTGCAGTCTCTCTTTTGTCTGTGAATACGTGGGAAACTGTGCCTGGTATGGCTGTGAACTTTCGCTTGTCTGAACCAGCGACGATAAGATTCTTCTACCAGCTTCCTGTACGCCCCGAACTGGTTCAATATTCTCGTGGTTCGTTTTCAATTCTGTGGGTGGGCTGCTTTGCTATCCTGTTTGCTGACTGTGCGCTGTGAACAGATACGGCAGCATACGACGAAATTGAAACGGTACTACAGATAAATGGACTCCAATATCGAGAAACAGGGTCGTATGGAATTGTGGAGGGGTCCAAGAAATCGACAGTACAACTTCAGGGGAGTATTATCATGGATCTGATTCCGGGTGAATATAGTGCTGTGTTGTTATGGAAGTCACTTTTAGGCTCCAATCGTCCGTGGTATTCGTCTCCCAACGCGCTGGATGGATTTGCCATGGGACGGATACTTGCAGCAGTAGGTGGCTGGGGCATGGATTCGATATCTGTGTATCATTTAGAGCAATTTAAGCCGGCTTCAGTTGGGGAATGGTCTGATGTTGGAGACTCTGTACTTCATTTACATTGCCAAAAGCTACTCAAGTCTCGCTGAGCTACAATTTACCACTTTCACAGAGTGACAATCCGCAATTTAGCAGCTGGACTCGAGACACGTGGGATCGCGTACAAACTCGACTAGTTGTTGATGGATTCGCATACCGGCATATGTCGTCTTGGGTAGATGGAAGTGTTCGTGGAATAAAGAATGCAAGGGCAAGCATGGTGTTGCCACTAGCTGGGGGAAGTCACACGGTGAGACTGCAGTGGAAAAATGTAGATGGGAGTAAATGGCGTGCAGTATCATTTATCACGGACGAAGTTTCTTCCTACGCGTCCATATTTATCAGCGTAAATACTTGGAACAACGACCCAAAGATTATCGCACCTACTATTGTTTTGGGAGAAGAAGACAAGACTGTAGAGATCTCAGGCATTTCTATCAGCGATACAGAGAGTGAAATGGCTCTCGATTATGAGGTGACAGTCACTTTGTCAGTTAAAAATGGGGTGTTGTCACTTGATCCGACACCTGGAATCACATTTGGTTCAGGTAGTGGAGATCGCAACGAATACTTGTTGTTCAGCGGGACACTCTCCAGCGTGAATATTTTTTTATCTCGTATGTGGTATCGAAGCTACCTGAACTGGTATGGTGATGATGAGCTCCGTATAAAGGTAGTTGATCAAGGTGTGACTGGATTCACGGCTGCTACGACGGATGAATTTGTTACTTTGGTTCGCATAATGTCTGCCAACGACCCACCGCAACTAGTTGTACCGAGTACCCAATATTTGCTGGAAGACCAGCACATCAGTATATTCGGCGTCAGGGTTCATGATGTTGATCCTGCTTTTGCCAATAGCAACTCGACTTTTGAGGTGCACCTTTTTGTAATAAGTGGTGTGATCAGCCTCGGTTCAACTGATGACGTCGACATTATCGAGGGAGATGGCAACTCAGATCAGTTTCTTCGATTTCGTGGTGATCTACGTGCAATAAATACAGCATTGTTTGAGATCAAGTACCGGCCTGATAAAAATTTCAACTCGCAGCAGCACCTGGAGCAACTAGGAATACGTGTACGGGATTTTAACTACTTGGACGACACCGTCACAGATGCTTTCAAGAGCATTTCGATTAAAGTTCAAAGCTCAAACGATCCCATTTTTATCGTACCTTTAGAACTATCGACAATAACGATTCGCGGATATGCAGTCAAGCTTATAGACCAAACAATGCACAATGAACTTGTGTACGTTCGATTATCGACAATGACATCTAACGGAGAAATCCAACTCACTACGCCAACCAGCATGTTTCCAGTAGGTGTGTCAAAGCTTCCGGCTGGCGACAAATCTTCAAGCTGGCTTAACCTAAGTGGACCCGTAGACGACATCAGCGATATCCTGCAGTCAGTTGTAATCGTCCGAACTCCTTCGTTTTACGGGTATGAGGTTGTTTTCGTCCGATTAAGTGCTGTTCCTGACTTCTCGATTGTGGAAGACTCCGCATTCCAGTTAAATCTACACAGCAATAATTCGACCGAGCTTTGGTCAATCACTCAGGTAAACCCACCTCACGGGAAAATCGAAGGAGGAACAATCGTATCAGTAGCAGGGATTGGCTTTCGAAGGTGGCTCGATGAAACACTTTGGTGTCGATTCGGCAGGAGCCCGCTCGTCCTTGCTACAGTCAAATCTGATACATTTTTACATTGTATTTCTCCTCCCTCGAGCTTAGACGTTCCCAAACGAACTTTCCTCATGGTGACCAACGGAAACGACTTCTACTCGAATCCTATTCCCTACATGTACGAGGAAAGCTGGACGATCATCTCTTCTTCACCAGCTGGGGGACCCCGAATTGGCGGGACTACGGTAACGATCCAAGGAAAGAATTTTCCCCAGGACCCACCATTGCAGTGTGTTTTCGGCAACTATACGTCCACGACACGATACATATCGTCATCTACAGTTTCGTGTCTAGCTCCTACAGTGAGCAAAGACATATCGGACGTTGTTTTGCGCTTGACAACAAATGGTCAAGATTTTTCACATGTGCAAGTTTTTAGATTCCAAGGTAAGATGGGCTTCCAGTGGTGTAAACTGAATCACCTATGCTTGCTGACTGAGATTCATGTATAGATTCACCTGAAGTTCACGAGATAACTCCGCGATACGGAAGCTCCGATGGAGGTGCAGTTATTGCAATTACTGGGGCTAACTTTTTTTCAGATGCAGAAACCAACTGCATTTTCAATGGGAGTATTGTTACAGCGGCGCTATTCAAGTCATCCAGCTTGGTTATGTGTATTTCTCCTGCCATGGCTATTCGCACTATTGATTCTCTGAACGTAAGCGTTGCTATAGCATTTGAAGGGACTCCATACGACGCTCCTGGTAATTTCCGCATTTACGGTAGGTTTTGCGTCTATCATACTTGCTGCGAATAAGCCTCACTAACTGTTTGTTTTCCTACAGCACCACCAATTGTGTTAAATGCCAGTCCCGATTTTATCACCGGAATGGGTGACATACTGACCGTGACCGGGTCTCACTATCAGAACATAAGCTCCTTATCATGCCATTTTAGCAATGGTGTGGTAACAACGACTGGGCCTGCAATTTTTGTTACTCCTTCAATAACACAATGTCGCGTTCCTGTTCTCCCAAATCCTGGTGTTTGGATTGGACTTATGGTATCGTTCAGCGAGGTCAGCAATCATCCCGCTGGATCGCCCAAGTTCCCGTATTTGCTTCGCTACGCTCCTCTTCCATCGATAACATCGGTAAACCCACTCGCATTGCTGCGTGTAGGAAACTCACCTCTTACTATTGAAGGAAACGGGATGATGGATTTCCACAATTTAAGATGCAATTTCGTCGACGCAGGATGGACTCGGTTGGTAGTTAGATCACCCACACACGGCAAATGTGCCGTTCCGTTTGTGTTGGGAAATGAGTCATTTTCGCGCCATGTTTTGCGAGTGGAAAGTATTCTTTCACAGCAAATTGTTTTGGCTGTTTATGAATATGTGATAATGGAGTCCATTGAAATACAGCGTGTGGCACCCACACTGGGCTTGGTAACTGGCGGGACGGAAGTGACACTTTCCACGGATAGTACACATTTGTTCGATGTGCTAGAGTTCTCGTCATTAAAATGCAACATTGGAGGACACTTTGTCCCTGCTGTAGTGTTGAACAACTCTGCTCTTTCATGTCGAAGCCCAGCAACACATCAACCATCGACAGTACAAGTGGAAATTTGGACGAATCACGCTCGTGCGCATTCAGTCAATAGCACTGCGGCGTACACTTTCATAGCCGCAATTATTATGGAGGACGTTATCCCATCTCGTGTTAGCATTGCAGGTGGGGTTAACGTGCGTGTAACAACCATTAATCACGTTGTGGAAGGTTTATGGTGCTTGTTTGGTTCCACCATTGTTCCAGCTGAGGTTGTTGGAGATCGGACAATTGTTTGTGTATCCCCTCCAAGCAAAGAATCGTTTGTGCCACTTCGCCTGGTAAATGACAAACGGATTGTCATGTCTCAAAATGCACTGATGGTCGAGTTTCACGTGTACTTAGATGCTGTTTCGATTGCTCCACGAAATGGCGTCGTGTTCTCGAACTCAACAATTGGTATTGAGATGAAAAGTTTGTTCTCTGGTGGCCATATGGAGT
Source organism: Phytophthora palmivora (assembly GCA_008079305.1). Classification (NCBI taxonomy): domain Eukaryota; phylum Oomycota; class Peronosporomycetes; order Peronosporales; family Peronosporaceae; genus Phytophthora; species Phytophthora palmivora. The sequence continues at coordinate 42,073 of VOQZ01000389.1, read as the reverse complement.
GTTCATTCCGGGGTAAGAATGCGTCACACTTAGCAAGTGCGATTGTTATATCAGCTACAACAGCAGAATGTAGCATTCCAGCTAACTTGTTTACGCCCCCGTCAATCCTATCTTTCTCAGTTGTTGTCGATAACTTTACTGTAGTTGATGACATGGAGCTATACTTTGTCCCGGACTTAGTGGTGAAATCAATTTCACCAACTGTTGGAATTATTCGTAAAAGTAAACTGGTTCGCTTCGAATTGGCACCTGCAAGGTTACTGCCTACCGAATACATGTGCGCTTTCGGAGGGATATTAACCACTGCCTACAAAACGACGAATGGGTCATTTGTGGAATGTTTATCGCCCGTCTTCAACTCCACAGCGGAGGTTCCAATAAGTATTACTGCAAACAGCATTGATTTTTTTGAATCGAAGAGCATGTATGAACAAATATTTCGTTTCGTGCAACAACCCTCGGTCTACTCGTTCTGGCCCCACGTAGGATCAATACGGGGTGGGACTAGGCTTCTATTGGAAGGCGACGGCTTTTGCGAGTTCATGAATTTCACATGCATTTTCGATGACAATACTGTGGTGGTGACAGAGTGGCAGAATTCTACCCACATCGCGTGCCTCACACCATCTGACACACGCAACCGTGGGTTTGCAAATCTATCTGTCTCCGACACAAACAACAATTTCCGAGTTAATATGCAACGGAAGTTTCGGTACGCGCGAGATATTCAGATAACAGCTTTATCCCCATCATTAATACCGATGAATTTCAATGGAGTGATCCGCATTTTTGGAGATTTCCTTCCTCAATCTACATTTTGGCAATGCAGAGTTGGCTCTGCCATTGATGCAGGCGTTTGGGTTTCCACAACCGAAGTTTTGTGCTCTATATCCCCCCAAATGCTGTCAGAAGGTCATAAAACGACTGTTGCTATCAGTCTCAATGGCCAGGAATGGAGCATGTCATTTCCAGTTGAAATTGCATCAAACTTCACGGTGTATTCTGTCAAACCGATGTTCTTTACGTGCTCTGGAATGGATCATCTACAGGTTTTTGGTACTGGATTTACAAATAACTCGCGAATGGCGTGCATTTTCAATCAAACAGCTGTACCCGCAATTTATAAAAGTGATGCCGAAGTCATATGTCATCCACCCTTTATCATGAAGCCTTCAAACGTAGATCTCACTGTTTCTGGATATGATGGACTTGTTGCAGATGGAACTCTTTCCGTTGCCTGTTATCACACACCTGTGATTCAACTAGCTCAACCAAACAGTGGTAGTTCAGCGGGTGGAACGCGAATCACGGTGACGTTGCGTGACCCGATGGGTGCAGTTGATGCGCGATTGGTCCGATGTTGCTTTGCTCAGCATATTTGTTCACCTGGCTCGATGATAAATGCATCAGTCATACAATGTGTAACTCCACCCATGAATGCAGGGGCAACCACTTTAAGAATCGTGCTGGGGGCGTTTACACACGGTCTGATTAACTCCACCGAAGTCGATTTCCTGTTCGTTCCGGAGCTTCAAATATTCAACGTTCTGCCAAGGCGGACGTTTTTATCACCGAATTTCACTCTATCCGTGTACGGTAATTATTTTGTGATCACAGAAACGTTACAGTGTATCTTACGCACGGATTATGGGGATTTTGAACTGCCTGCCCGATGGCTATCCACAGAGCTTGTAAGTTGTTCAGGCCTCGATTCCAAAACCGGGAATATCATGAATACCCCTGTTGATGCTCAAGTTTTGCTTACATTTAATGGATACGACAAACTTGAATCTGGGTTTAACGTCACTTTACTTCGCCCACCCAAAGTACAAACAATAACACCATTTGAGTCTAGCATAGATTCGCAATTGTCAGTAGCATTGGTTGGACTAAATTTTGACCCTGGCTTGGGTCTCCTTTGTAAATTTGAGTCTGTTGGCAAGTCAATGGCAATACCCGCCCGCGTTGTGAACGCGACATTGATGAGTTGCGACGTGCCTCCTTGGAACTTGGGCAACAAAGTCCTGCAAGTCAGTGTGTGGTCTCCAAGCAGTGGAAAACTTAGCGAAAATGAAGATGTTCTGATTGAAGAAACCTCAATTGGTGAGTCTCAATGGGCGTTGAAGCCAAACGTTGGATCGACACTTGGCGGTGACGTTGTGCAGCTTGAAATGCGTGGATCCGTTTCCAATCCACTAAACTGGAAATGCTGCTTCAACGAATTGTGGTGCTCACCTATCTCGCAAGGACTAATGATTGACCGCTTACAAGTAATCCTGCCGGTAATGAATGTAACGGGATTAGTGTCTGTTGTACTGAAGAAAGAAGACGGAAAATTAGCTATCCAGCAAAGATTTTGGTTCCATTTCGTGGATCCTCCTAATGTGTGGTCTATCTTTCCGTCTAGTGGGAGCATCACAGGTGGTGATGTTATCTCGGTACAGGGGGAGAATTTTTTTCTTGCGACAAACCTACGATGTCAGTTTGAAAATCTTACTGTAACTCCGTTCTCGGTGTTTGATAATCGATTGCTGTGCGTCACCCCCCCTCATATATCAAATATCCCCACGAACGAGCGAGTCACCTTTGAACTTATTTATACGGATTCGGGGGGAAACGGCATTGAAAAGGTAGCAACAAACAGTAAGAGGCTCCAGTTCGAGTATGTTGCTGTTCCGCAGATTGACATGGTATTCGTGAGCTACAGCGGTGATGATACAGCAAAGTTACACTTGGTAGTCAAAGGTTCGCATTTTGATAGTACCGCAACCTTAGTGTGCCGGGTTGGAATCGACATCGTGGCTGCTCGAATGGAGAAGGTGGACACAGTTATTTGCTCTACATATCGATCATATGATCAAGGGCATGAGCTCAATGTGTCAATTTCCAATGACGGGGTGTGGTTTTCATCTTCTATTTCTGTTCGGGTTGAATCAGTACACTCACCTCACATCTCGCAGTTGTCACCAGCATGTGGATCGATCGAAGACCAGACCAATATAATGGTTTTGGGAAAATATTTCATGAATGAACCTCTCGACTGCGTTTTTGAATGGGGTGATTGGCAATATCGTACCGACGCTAAGATCATTAATCAATCGTGTGCAAGTTGTGAAGCACCGCCATGGACCGAACATATCTCACGAGAAATTTCAGTGGCACTTCAATCGAAATCTACCACGATACGGAGTAACGCACTTATATATCGCTACGTTCCTGCCTTAGTAATTTCGTCGGTGAAACCAAGGCACGCCGTCGTTGGTATAGAAACGCGAATCGCTATCAAAGGGGGTTTATTCGTATTTAGAGACGAAGCCAGCTGTATTTTGACTCCGAGCATTTCGAATCGGCCAGCAATTGTTTTTCGCGCAACATGGAAATCACCTTTTGAAAGTGCGTGCATCATACCTTATGCTACTCCATCGGGAATCTATCACATTGGAATAGCCCAAAATGGAGTGGATGGCGTATTTGCAAACGAAACTCTCGAACTGGTCGACAAGCCTATTATCACAGCTGTGTCTCCTACACAAGGGACTTCTAACGGAAACACGACAGTCATGGTTACAGGTCATCACTTTACTATAGACATGTCGTGTTGTTTTGACGCTACCTGTGTTCCACTCACGATTCTTAATGGATCAAATGGGATGTGCCGAACCCCACCTCACTTCCCAGAATTTGCACCGGTTAAGTTATATTCTGATATAACTGGAAGTACTTCACTGAAGCAGTATTCGAGTTTGTCGGAGAAGCTCGAATTGAGGCGCTCATTCCTCCAGTCATTGTGGTTGGTAATAAGCAGCCGACAAATATTTCCGTGGTTGGGAAAAATTTCAATACTGACTGGGCATTTGGCTGCCACTTTGGAAATCTGACAAACACACCTCTGCCTACACTTGCACATAGTAACAGCAGGATTGTGTGTCCTGTTCCTATCTTCCCGAAAAAATCGTATTCAAGTATTGTAGAGCTGGAAATTGTTACGTTGACCGAGACTTCAATTACACCATATGCAAGAACCTACGTAGAGTTTATTGAGCTCTCGGTGATCTCGAGAATACTTCCAACAGTTTCAACGCCCAAGGTAAACAGGATTTTCGAGCTTCAAGGCACATTCTCGTTCGCTTCGGCAAATACGACATGCAAATTCATCTGTGCTAGTCGTAGTGTGTATATAGGCGCAGTCACATTCTCGACGGACACTATCACTGAGTGCGAGATGTCTGATATTGCTCTTCCCATTGGTACATGCCATGTTACTCTTATTCAAAATGGCGTCCAAATTTCTAGCAACCACTTCGAGATATTAGTGCGCAGCCCAGTACTCGTGACTCGTGTCGTACCCTCTTCCAGTGCACCAATTGGGGGCACCTTGCTTACTGTTGAAGGATCAGGTTTCCTAGACAATATTCAGCCCCTTTGTCATTTTGGAGAAATGAATGCTGTAAAAGCCGTTGTGATGTCGAGCAAAACTATCACTTGCTCAACTCCAGTTATGAGATTACCAAACACGACCTTCACGGTGGATATGTGGGTTACGTTTGGTGAGATTCAGTCATCGGTGTTACCATTCAACTTCTTCGCTCCAATTTCTATCGTTAAAGTAAAGCCAGCATTCGGACCAGTGGATGGAGGGACACGATTAGGTATTGAAGGGAAAGGCATTCTCCCAGGGATTGATATCCAGTGTTTATTTGATAGGGAAACTACCGTGAAACCAAGTACAGTGGAGCAAGGAATTGTTTGGTGTAAAGCACCACCGATGAAACAAGGAGATCACATCTTGGAGCTTACTGTCGATGATGTCAACCGAATCTCCAACTACTTTGTGCGTTACGAGGCTGTTCCACGAGAACAAGTGTATCGAATTGACCCTTCTCGTGGTATCCAAACAGAACGCACAGTGAGAAGGATACGTGTATTTGGCGAAGGTTTTATTGATACGTCGAGTCTAGCATGTATGTTTGATGATGTCGAAGCGCCTGCAACGGATTTCATATCGACGTACGAAGTCGAGTGTATTGTTCCATTAATGCGATTGGGAACGAAACTTGTTCGAGTGTCGAACAACGGTGTGGACTTCTCAAAGTCATCTGCATCATATGAGTTGCTGGCGAGAATGTCAATTGCTTCTATTACCCCTCGTCAAGGGTCCTTTCTAGGTGGTACAGTCGTCACTTTATCTGGTGTGTTTGGTGATCACGAAGGAATTGAGTGTGTATTTGGAGATAAAATCGTGGCTGGTCGTTTATCCAATGCCTCGAATATTGAATGTGCTGCACCACCCGCAAAAATCGGTGACATCGTTGTGATTAGCGTTCGTGTCTACAATACAATTGCTCACGCAGAAGACGACGTCAATGTCCAATTTACTTATGAACCTGGCCCCATCGTGACAGATATTGTCCCTTCTATTTTATCGCAGACAACGAGATCGACAAATGTGTCGGTGATCGGATCAGGACTGAATACGACAGATTTAGTGGGTTGTCACTTTTCAAACCAACCCGTTTCTCTCTTGTATCGTGAACGAGATCATGTTTCGTGTAGATTTGACGCAAGTTTCACTGGGGTATTCGAGTTGGCTCTTACGTCATCGAACAACAGGGTCGAAAGAATCGTAACTCGCCAAAGTGTTCACGTCATCCCAGCTATTCTGCCTATGGGTGTATTTCCTCATCAGTTTGATGAAAGGGGTGGAGCTGAGACTATTGTAACGGCCTTAAACGTTGTTCCAGCAGCAAAATCTCTACGATGTTTATTTGGTAACACAGTGGTAGACGCGTTGATTTTATCCGAGTCACAAGTACAATGCAGAACACCGCCACTACGCCCAGGGAGAATGTCACTCAGACTAAGTCAAGATGATTTTTCCTGGTCTGAACAAGCGCTGGAGGTTATTGCTTTTGCAACACCAATGCTGTTTGACGCATATCCAAACCGTACCACAGCAGTGGGGGGCATTGCAATTGTTATTCATGGAACGAATCTCCAATCTTTTTCAGGTATGAAGTGTTTATTCGGTGATACTAAGACCCCAGCATTATGGGTAAATGAGTCGGCGGTGAAGTGCATTACTCCTACTCTTATCAATCCCGGTATCACCTATGTTGGAATTAGCTTGAATGGTATCGAAGCAAGTGGCAATAAGGTAATGGTAGAGTTTTTAGAGTTGCCAAGTGGACTTTATATTCAATCCATCAAAGAACTACATGACGGGCGATGGAGTGCAAAGATTGGAGGTGTCAATATCTCATTGCTTGACGAGTATGAATGCCAATTTGCCAGCAAACCCAGGTCGGGGATATTACAAAAAGTAACACCATACAGTATGGAATGCGTGTCTGATCCACAAATCCGCCAAGACAGGCCGAATGTGTTGACAATAGCTCTCCATGGCAAGTACTGCTCCGACAAGATGTGACCAAAAACATAGAATGCCCAAGTTCGATATATGGACCATCAACTGCATTATTGCGGCCAGGACAACGTCATGTGATATCGTTTTCAGGGTTTCGATTTCATCCGTCTATGGACCTGGCGTGCCACATTGAACAGGACAGCACGTCGGCAATTGTAAACTCGGAAAGCACAATGGAGTGTGCTCTCCCGCCCAAAATACCAGGAAACTATACACTTGGAATAACGTGTGCTGCTGGTACTGAGTTGTTGGGAATGTTCCCGGTAGAGTATACCAACCCTCCTCATATTGAATACTCTACGCCAGATACGGTTCCAGCAGGAGGAATTTTTATTGTCGATGTTTTTGGAGCGAACCTTGTCCACGACGATCTCATTTTCTGTGTTTTCGGATCATCGATAAAGCGAGTCCAAACGACATTTATCTCTTCATCTCATGTAAGGTGTTCAACCCGTCGAAACTGGATGGCAGGAAAAGTTTTGTTGACCGTGATTCTTGAAACCCTCGATGGACATATTGAGCTATTACACCAATCTCCCTTCACCTTCGTTGACACTATACCAGAATCAACTAAGTTAATTCCTGACTTTGGCTCTGTGGTTGGAGGATATCCTGTTAGTGTTGCTTTGAACACATCGTGGAAGAGTTTCGAAAATCGTTGCTGTAAATTTGTTGGCGTAGATGTAGATACTGAATTTTATGGATTACTTGAAACCCTGAGTTCAGATGATCCAGAAACGTTGCGGTGTCACGTGCCGCGGTTGAAACCCGGCTCTTATTCGGTACTGTTCTCACCAAATGGACGAGACTATCTTTCGACAAGTACATTATTTAACGCTCACGTACCAGTCCGTGTAGAAACTGTGGACCCTCCGTTTGCACTCGCTACAAAGCAAATGGAACTCACAGTTGGCGGAAAAGGTTTTCAACGCTGGATGCGCCTGCGATGCGGCTTTCGTGGCGCACGTGAGTCGGAATGGAGTTCATCAGAAGCATACTTCATCTCTAGCACAATATTGCGATGTAAAACCCCAGTCCATGAGCCTGGAGAAGGGAGCTTTCAGTTGTTGCCAGTAACGGCACTTTTGTTTCCAGAAATGACGATGCGATTCAAGTACAAGCCAGAAGTTGTTATCCACAGCATATACCCTGACAATGGTAGCATGAACGGTGGGACCGTTGTGGATATTGTTGGTCAAGGATTTTCAAGTGAACTCGATATGAAGTGTCGAGTTCAGAGCGATGTCTCCAGTGCAACATATGTGAATGCGACCTTGATTCGATGTCGAACACCAGCCTCTCGAGCCATGACAGTCCCCATGTACTTTTCTATTGGAGACAAAAATGTTTTGGAAGAATTTTACATGTTCACGTATAATGCACTACTTGACAACAGTGAAGTTCCATCAAATGATTCTCCCAGAAAGCTCGAATATGCTAGCATGACCGAAACAGAATCGACTACTTCGCGGCACCAGTCAGTGATGAATACTGGAGCAATTGATGTTAACGAACCTAAACCTATGATCCGATTTATCGAGCCCACCTCTGGTTGGATTTGGGGTGGTACCGCCGTTGTGGTGCATGGTTCAAGAATGATATATTCCCGTGGCATTGAGTGTGTTTTCGGAAACGTTACAGTGTATGCAACGTTTATATCTAGCCAAAAGCTCGAATGCATCTCTCCCCAGTTCGTAAAACCCGGTCGTAATAACTTCATCGTTAAGATTGGGAGCGAGGAATGGGAGTTGGTGACACCCTTATGGTTCGATGTTTTTTACTTACCCAGTATTCGCTCTATGGAGCCAACTCATGGAAGTATTGACGGAGGCACCAGGCTCGTACTAAAAGGAAATTTCTCCAGTTTTCTAGCCCAGATGAATGTTGATCTTTTCTGCTTGTTTGGAGAAGCTGGGTTTGCTCCTGTGCGGTTCATTGATGATCATGAATTAAAGTGCACTTCGCCTTCTGTAGAAGTCTCTATGGCTGTACAAATGGGACTCTTCTTTAGCAGGGAAGATATTTTGCCATTACCCTACACGTTTCGCTATACAGCTGAGCCGCAGTTTATTTCTCTTGCGCCGTTGATTATCAACGAGCATGCTGGCGGGTTCATGACCATTTCGGGTGCAGGGTTTCTCGATTTGGGGATTGGGTTTTGCAGTTACAGTTCTGCTCCGAATGTTCGACATGAAATGATTTTCGTTAGTGATGTTGAGGTCCTCTGTTCCCTTCCTCGGCTCAAGCCTGGCGTGGAATCAGTTAGTATTAGCCTTAATGGAGGCGATATCTTACCAACTGGTCTCTCATTGACCATTAAAGCTAAGCCAACGTTGCTAAGCATGACCCCACAGTTTGATAGCGTATACGGTGGTGCAGTCGTGGAATTTTTGGGTCTGAATCTGTATTTCACTAGCTCACTTCGTTGCTTATTCGGGACGTCATGGACAAATGCTACACTACGAAAGCAGAAAGTAACTTGTACTGTCCCGCCATCTCTGTCTCTGTCAAAGGGTTCTACCGTTAACGTTTCGTTGGTTAGTGGTGCAGCAGAGTACACTACCCAGACATTTGAGTTTATGTACACGCTAGCACCACAAATTACATCAGTCCAAGTCATACCAGACACTGGTAAAGGTACTCAGAGAGTGTTACTTTGTGGAAGTTATCCACATCAACTTTCTCCCTATTTCTTACGACTTGAAAAAAGATTTGACGACGATGCGGAAAACAATGGTGCTGTAATTGTAAGGCGTGGGGCAATTGTGAATAGTTCATGCCAAGTGTTTGAAATACAAACTTCAGTAGATGAGTGTTCATCAGGATGTGACGTCTTGTTGTCTGTAAACAATCAAACCTTCAAGCACACGGCAAAACACATCACATTATCCCCGCACACTCAAATATTGAGAGCGGTGCCTCTATATGGATCGTTCCATGGCAAAGAGATTATTCGGATTGAAGGAAAACACTTCGATGCTTTAGTTCCCATGTACTGCGTATTTGCTGCCAGTATTCGAACAATTGCGACGCTAGTAAGCAATCAGTTTGCGGAATGTGAAACACCGCCCCATTCAGCTGGAACGACAGATCTGGACATTGTGGTGCTGGATGAGGAAGGAGGTGCAATCACTCTGCACAAATTAAATTTTACATTTGTTGGAGCAATGGAAATCGTTAGTACTGCTCCACTAATAGGTTTAGCTAGAGGTGGAACTCAAGTACACGTTCGTGGGAAAGGATTTATCAATCACCGAAAACTTCAGTGCCAGTTTGGAGAGCTAGTTGTGCCCGCCCAGTACGTGAATGGATCATATGTGAGGTGTACGAGTCCTCCCAAATTCAAAGGAGAAAAACACGTGCCGTTTTCTGTATTGTTAGGAAACATATCTACATCCGTGACGAATTACACCAACGTGACATTCTCGTATATCCGCACACCACTTATTCAACGAATCGATCCAGTGGGTGGTATGTACAACAAGGATCATTCAGTAAAGCTGATTGGTACTGGATTCGTCCCAGGCACGATTTCGACATGTCGGTTTGGAAAGGGTTTGGCTAATATTCCAGCAATAGTTATGTCAGACAACGAGCTTTCTTGTTCATTTAGAATGAATTCAACTGGTCTGGAGAACGTAAAAAAAATGCTACCGGTTGGTTTAAGCGTAAGTGGTGAGACGTACTTCGAGACTGGATTTAGTTTTACCGCTTTTGAGCCAGTAGTACTGACTGGCGTTTCGCCAGATGCGATTATACCTTCACGGACCCAGCATATTGAGCTTGAATGTCTTGATGTGTTCCCAGCCAGTGATTGGCAGTGTTCTTTTAGCGGTTTGAACGGGACTACTACGGGAAGGTTTATCTCGCGAAACAGGATATCCTGCCTGATACCTACCTCTCGTCCAATAAGAACAGGCGTGCAGGTTGTGAAGCTCTTAAATGCCGGAATTGAGTATTCGATGAACTCGGTTGAAGTGAATGTATTGGAAATACCAGAAATCTTTGACTACAATCCGAAATCAACAGGTGTGACCATGTCATCCAGTATTGAAGATATTGCTGATTATGTAATTATCACCGGAAAGGGCTTTGCACCATTTCGCCGTATCCACTGCCAATTTGGCTCTTTAAGTTCTATTGGAACGTTTGTAAGTTCTACCAAAGTCCGCTGCCGTATCCCTACGTCGTACACCCCAAGGAGTGTATCGCTCGCGATTTCGTTCAATGGAGTTGACTTTGTGATTGCATCACCTTTGTTCAAGTTTCTCCAGAACTTTGATATTGACCGGATTTCTCCTATTAATGGTGCTATATCGGGTGGTACTGCTGTCCACATTTATGGTGGTGCCTTCGCAATGAACGAAACAATCACCTGCAACTTTGGTGACTACGGTAGTAACCAACTAGCGGTGGTGGTTTCATCAACAGAGATTATTTGCAAAAGTCCCGAAGTCTTATACATCGGTAGGGTTGACATCAACATTTGGTCTGTAACACGTCGATTGTCTGGAACATTTTCGAATGCTTTTACATTTACGAAAGAACCGGTGGTACTGATGGTGGAGCCAACAGAGGCCTTGGAGAAATCAGAGACTCTCTTTAATATATACGGTCGGGGATTTGTGCAATCACCACTGCTTGGTTGTGATTTTAATCGAAATCGGGATAATGCTACGACTATAAGAGAAATTACTCATGCAGTCTGGATCTCGTCGACGCACATCAAATGCTTCTCTCCACCGACAAACGCATCGGTAGGTGACATTCGAATTGGTGTGACAAATAATGGTGTCGATTTCGAGTATGCAAGTAGCATAGCTATGGTCCACTTCAGAACTCAATTTGACGTGTCTGAAATATATCCCTCGATGGGAAGTACTGAAGGGGGTACTGCTGTTTTTGTGAACGGGAAGCATTTCGATGATGCTAACAGGTACTGGTGCAGATTTGGTGATAACATAGAGCCATCTAGCGCGACAATCGTGAGTGACGATAAATTGGTATGTATCAGCCCACCTTTTGCGTTTAACACAGGCGAAGCGGTTATCTATCTATCTGTGAACGCCCGCGATTTCGTATCCACTGGCCACATTTTCACATTTCTGATGAAGCCACAAGTATCCAAGCTATCTCCTACAAGAGGTTCACTGGATGGCTCCACAATGGTTATAGTGTCCGGTGTGGGATTTTCTTCTAATAATTGCTTGTGTCAATTTGGAAAGGTTGTCGTTCAAGCTTACGTGCACTCTGACACAAAGTTGGCATGTATCGCACCTGCAAATCATTACGCTGAGGCTGTGACTGTTGAGATATCGATCAATGGCGGGGTGGATTTTACTCATAATGGAGTTTTGTATATGTACACGCTGCCCCCAAGGATCCGCCAGGTGACTCCTGCGTCAGGATCAGTAGCTGGCGGGTCACTGATTCAGATATCAGGCCTCAATTTGTACTCTTCAAAGTCTACACAGTGTTGTTTTGGAGACCGATATCACTGTTCGCACGGGTGGCTGGTAAATGACACTCTAATTGAGTGCATTACTCCACCTTCTCCCGCAAAACTCTCAGTGAATTCTGCAGGGTCGAAGCGAGTTCCAATACTTTTAACTTTGAATAGTCAGGATTTCTTCACACTGAATATGAAGTATGAATATGTTCTCGATGCCACCGTCGAAAATGTTACACCAACATTTGGCAACATTGATGGTGGTACGATGATATTTCTACACGGACGCCACTTTCGCTATTCGACCGGATTGAGATGCCGGTTTGGAAATATTTGGACACTTGGGACGTATTGGAATGAATCTGCAATATCATGTGAGGCTCCTGCTCATCCGACAGGACAAACGAACCTGAGTGTTTCTCTTAACGGCCAGGATTTTACGTTGGCAACATCAAACTTTACATATATTAAACTCCCATCAGTACATAAGCTGACACCAAGTGCTGGACCTGTGAGGGGGGGTCATTCAATTAGCTTAAGCGGACATTCCTTCTTGAACACAACAACGACAGTTTGTCAAGTTTCAGTGGATAATGAGATTATAGGCGAAGCAATAGTTACTTACGAATCATCAACAGAAGTAAGTTGTGCAGTGCCGTCTGTCAAACAATCTGGAAAAGGATTGGTTTCAGTATTTGTGAATGGAATTTCAGCGCCTCGCCTACAAAACCTGGAGTTTCTGTATTACGACGACGTGGTTCTAAACACGTTGACACCATGGCTGTGTGATAACAGTGGTGGGTGTAACCTCGTAATATATGGTGAAAACTTCAGACGAAGTGCAAAACTCGAGTGCTGTGTTGATGCGCCGAACCTTGAACCGACGTGTGTTCACGCAGAATTTATAAGTAATACCCGGCTGAGTTGCGTTTCTCCAGCTATCAAGCGCGTTGGTCCTGTTGAAGTTAGTGTCAGATCTTACGGTGTGCAAGTCTCGAATCAGCCATTGATTATGGAAGTACACCACCCTATTGTCATTCAAAAGGTATTTCCTTCGGCGGGAATGTACCGTGGTGGAACTAAGATCATGATCGAAGGGTCAAACTTTATGTTTACACCTCAGTTATCTTGTTGCTTTGACAATGTTCACGTTCCAGCCACATTTATCAACTCATCATTGATAACTTGTTCGTCACCTTATCTTAGTACGACGTCGGTAACAGTGAGAGTGAGCAATAATGGACAAGATTGCTTGAATGGTGGTACTCTGCAGACGTTCACGTCACAATTTCCGCCTTCGGTTATTCGAGTATCTCCCAATATCGGAACGCGACTTGGCGGAACGACAGTGTTGCTGGATGGGGAACATTTCAAAGTCAACGAATCTGTATGTTTTTTCGGATCTATTCAGGCACCTGAATTTGAAGTACTATCGGACACTCAGATGAAGTGTACAAGCCCACCAATGAGCAAACCTCAACGTCTTCAAGTCATGGTAGCTGACAACCACCTAGATTTTTCAACAAACCTCGCTTTTTTCACGTTTGTTGCAGCGGAAGAGGTAAATTCGGTATCTCCAGTACGACTCCCTTCAATTAAAGGTGCAAAACTAACGATGAGCACCGAAAATGTCCGTAACAGCGTCAATCTAAGCTGTTTTTTCGATGATATAGCGGTTCGTGCAATCTACGAATCACCTTCTAGTGTCTATTGTTCGACTCCTAAGTTGACACCAGGATACTACCATGTGTTCATTTCTAACGACGGAACACTGAAATCGCGGAGTTTCGGAATTATTCAACTTGTGGAGCCTCCATTAATTGTGTCAGTGGATCCTCTAGTCGGTTTTATGGAGGGTGGTGAACTAGTTTCAGTTGTGGGCTCACGATTAAACCTTGTATCACATTGTAGTTTCGGTGATATATTCACATCTGCGTACGTCGTAAATCCAAACCTTCTTCGATGCAAGTCACCAAGTCAATCAAATTATGGTGAAGTTCATGTGAAGCTATGGGATCATGGAGCAGAAATTCCATCTCAAGAAATTGTATTTTCCTATTTGAGCCCGGTACAAGCAACAAAGCGCAGGATTTCCTCGATTAAAGAGAACGATGGCTCACCCTCTAATCCTTCAAATTATGAAGAAAGCATGGTTGCTTATTTGAACCCTGAACAATCAACAATGCGTAGGCTTTCCTTGATTGAAGAGGACGATGACTCACTTCCTACGTCATGGCCGATACAAGCCACAAAGCGCTCCAGCTCGCTCCCTATCCCGATAATCATGTCAGTAGATCCATCAGATGCTCCAATCCTCGGGGGAACCCTTATTACTGCACGTGGCCAAAATTTCTCGAATTCACTGGAGCTATCTTGCCGGTTTGGTTCTGTTATCGTTGGAGCAAGGTATCACAGCTCTGAAAAAATCGTATGCACAACTCCACGGCTCCAACCTCAGCGATACACTTTCCAGGTATCGAATGATGGGCAAATGTTTTCAAACAGCCCTACTAGTATCTCCATCTACACTGATGCCTTTGTTGAATACATTATTCCCACGTATGGCCCTCAAACAGGTGGAACCCCAGTGACGATTTATGGTATGCACTTTCGAAAAGGCTCACAATTGCGATGCAAATTTGGAGACCTCGAAGCAGTTCAAGTGGTGAAATATGTGTCCTCAACAGAAGTGGTCTGTATTTCTCCACCTCAACGCGATATGACCACCGCTGTACGGGTTGCTGTAATGAACAATAACGCCACAATCACACCAAATCCGGTGTTTTTCACGTACACTACAGTGGCAGATATAGTGTCTATCATACCGAAATTTGGAAGTATTGTTGGAGGCACAGAGCTTTTGATTAGATGGTACAATTTCGAATTAAGCTATGACGGTGTCGTCGAGTGTCGAATCGGTGGTATCAACATGGTTGGAAAAGTAACAGCATCAAATACGGTGAAATGCGTTACACCAGCAATGTCCAAGCGCGGCAAGCAGGATGTACAAATAACCATCAATGGGCTTGACTACACAACACCAAGCGTGAAATTTGAATATGTAGAGGATATCGTAATTTACGAGGTAATACCCAACTTGGGTCCCAGCATCGATGCTAACACGGTCATCACCGTCCGTGGATCTGGCTTCATCAACTCGGTTGATCTCGAGTGCATCTTTAACTCAGCGAGGATTCCTGCTACGTTCATCAATCCCAATATGATTTCCTGTGCTGTACCACGAGCATCTCCTGGACAAGTGACGGTGCGAGCATCAAACAACGGAGTCGATACTTCCACTAGCTTCGCTACGTATTTGTATGTGAAAGATATGTCGGTGTCACGGTTATTTCCATCAAAGGGGTTGAAAGAGGGAGGAACCACAATATTTTTCCAAGGTAGAAATTTTGTGAATCATTCGCTGTTGGCATGTCGGTTTGGCGAAATTCTTAGCCCAGCAACATTTCTTACTGAATCCGCCGCTGCATGTGTTGCGCCACGACAACTCGTTGACTTGCGATCTACCGGCGGTATGGTTTCGGTTGAATTAACGAACAACCAAGTAGATTTCACGAACAGTGGTCTAAAGTATACCTACCTGCAAAAATGCCCCAGTTCACAATTCTGTTCGAACGGAAACATTCATGCTTGTCCTAATGGAACGATTTGTGAATCGCATGGTAGCGCAAACTTTTCCCTTTGCCCACCTGGGACTTTTCAACCTAGGCAGAACCAAGTTACATGTCTCCCTTGTGCGATTGGTTTTTTCTGTCCGGATCATGGAATGACTAAGCCCTTATTGTGCCGTGCTGGAATAGTGTGTGATGAGCACGGATTGCGCACGCCGGAGAAAACGTGTACTTCGGGCCATTATTGCCGAAAGGGAACAAAAACTGCAGATATTAATGATTTTACTACAAACACCGACTATTCAATTGATAAGGAGACGCAGCTTGCAAGTTTTGTGGAAACCTCTCACGCATGGTCATTGGTATCTCGTGTAGCACCTGCAATTGGCAGTCGCCGTATCGAACATCCGCCGAGTCTGGTGGACTGCGAATCCAGACTGTGCGTGGAAAACAGCACTGTTTTATTGGCAGAACGACCGTATTCGTGTCCGATTGGGACTTTTTGTCGGCGTGGTGTTGCCGTCCAGCAGCTACAGGCGAATAATTACAGTGCTCCTCAGAAGTGCTATCCGGGTTTCTTCTGTCCACGTGGGTCGTCTACGCCAGAAGGTAAGGGACCTTGTGCCACAGGCCATTATTGCCCCGACGATGTCAATGCGATCGTATGTGCTCCCGGTCAGTATTGTCCTGGCGTCGGGAATCTTCGACCGAGAGATTGCGTTCCGGGAACGTACAACCCGTTGCCTAAGCAATCGAATTGCACGCTATGTCCAAGTGGCCATGTGTGTCCTCACGCGAAAATGTTGGCTCCTGTATTATGCCCCGCTGGTTTTGTGTGTATTTCATCTGGCCTCGCTGCTCCCGTCCTGCTCTGTCCAGCCGGTTTTATCTGCGGAGAGGGCACACGAACACTTGACCCGTCCGATGTCATTCCGTTCCGGCCGATGCCCTGCCCGAAGGGTACGTACTGTCTTGGCGGTGTGGCCCATAACACAAGTATTGATTGGGTACCTAGCCGGCCAGAAGGTGCTGTAGCCCCTCAGGTTTGTACGGAAGGCACCTATTGTGAAGAAGCGACCCCTACTCTCTCAGGCACTGGTGTTTGCTACGCCGGCCACTATTGTCCTTCCGGTTCCAATGCCCCGATTCAAGCTCAAGTGGGAAGTTTTGCTGGTACAACTGGATCTGTAGCTCCAACAATGTGCTTCCCTGGAACATACACGCCTTTGAAAGCTACGGTCGAATGTGAGATTTGCTCGGCAGGTCATACCTGTCCAGGATATGGTACCTATATTCCGTCGTTATGTTCTCGAGGTTTCTATCGATCTCTCGCTGATAGTACTACGTGCCGAGCTTGTCCTGAAGGCACATGGTCACCCCACACAGGTTTGACGGATATTTCATATTGTGAAATCTGCCCGGCTGGACGAGTGTGCGGCAGTTCGGGGATGTTTACAATGGCGTCGAGCTTGCCGTGTGCTGCTGGATACGTATGTGGAGAGGGCACTAATCGGCGCACGCAGTTTGACCATTTGTGCCCCGGCGGGCACTACTGTTCGTCTGCAACTCCGATCAGCGAACAGTACTCAAATGTTTGCGAAAAAGGCAACATTTGCGTTCGTGGCACTAAAACAATCGAGAAGAACAAGAGCAAGTGTCCCGATGGCAAGTTCTGCCCTCTTGGCACAGCTAACAGTAGCAGCATCTACATAAACTGCCCGAGTGGCACGTGGTCAAGCTCAAGCGAAGATGAACTAGTGGACTGCAGTATTCGAACGGTGCCGATATGCGATAAACAGCAAGGAAAACAGTACTACCCTCACTTTAGCTATGATTTCCAAGGTAAACAAATAAGTTTCGACTCAACTGTGGAGACCAGTCGTTCTGGAGAAGTTGAGGTGGTGAATGTGATTTACCCGGTGAATGAATCTGCTTCCGTCGCGTTCTGGAAAAACGATACGATCGATTCTATCCGTGTATGCCCTCCAAAGGTTAGTTCTGCGGGTGGAATACTCCTGACTGTCATCGGTCGCAATTTCCAGGACACCGACCGCCTTGTGTGCAAATTCCAGCTACCAAAGTCGCCATTCTATCAGATGTCACCTGCATTTTTCGTGAGCAGCACAAGGGTGACTTGCCGTGCACCTCCATTCATCGGTAATGACACAGCAGCAATTGGGACGACATTTTCACAGGCCGTATTAGTGAGTGTCTCTAACTACGGCGTACATTTTTCTGACACTAGTGCCATTTTCCAGTTTTTGTCGGAAAAGCAAGCTGCGAAGCTGAACATGAAGCAGCTCATGGCAACGTGCTTAAAAAGAGTGGAGACAGAAGAAGGCTTCCGGAATGATGACAAGGCGTGGTTTCCTCTCACTGGACTTGGAAAGGCCAAACTTTCATTTGATTTCCGGCATCTGCCTGAAGACCTTGTATATGATGAACACTACAAAATTGCGATATTCGTGAGAAATAGTACGTGTGAAGACCAGACTTGTGATTCTCGTGGTGTAGTTCTTCCGAGTGGTCCAGACATTGAGACATCACCGTGCCACCAACCGGTAGAGTTGCCGCGATGGTTCCTCTCGACAGCAGTCAACAAAAATGATCTGTTAAATCTCACGTTACTTGCGCTAGAGGATATTACCTTCAAGGTGGAAATCCATATCATGTATGGATTGTATGCATCTGTTGCACCATTTTTCGTGAACTCGACTGTCGTGAAACTCAAAACGCCTACACGAAGCAATGTCACTCAAGGTGTGACTGCTGATACCCGACCACTTTCCCGCGCCATTTCATACGAGGCTGCAATGGTACCTCGTGATTACACTTTCCTGATTGTATATTTCGGAAGTGATGGCGACTACACTTCTCCACCGCTTAATCTTCCACCAAAGTACGAGGCCTACGAGCGTGGTCGTGTGCTATTGTCGCATAATGTGAGCAGTAGTAAAAACGAAGTGCCGCTAGTGACCGATCCTTACAAAGACGTCAAAACGGATACGTCCTACTGGTTAATGCCCTACGGTTCTGCTGCACTGACTCATGAGAAGGTTGAAAAATACCGTGAAACCTTTCAAGAAATGTACGCTGACCCATCCGATGCTACTGGCTCACAATACTTGTTCAAGTTTGACAAGTTGCTGTTGTCGTATTTGCCGTTTATGTCGAATTGCATGGAGTATGATTCGTATATGCCACTTTTTGATCTCTTTGAAAGCGACCAATGTCAGCTTCCAGCGATGACGTCGGAGACCGGGAGTTATGGACGAAGTTGGTGGCGCCGTACATTCCCACCACTACCGAACCAAGATGATATTCGCTATGTAGGACCATTGGATGTTGCTCAAGAACCAACGGCTGATATTTGCATGATGGATATTCAGTGCCATTATGAAGAGGATCTGCCAACTGCTGATGTGACTCCACGCTGGTTTGAACAGTCTGCTGGTACTGTTCTGTTCTATCTTCTCCGCGAACCAGCGACGCTTGCAGATTACTTGCACGGCGGCAAATACTACGATGATATTTTAGACGACTACGGATCAGACTACTTCATTCCTGTCACAGTTGACAACTCAGCTGCTCAATCGCTCGAGGGAGATTGCTCAACGCTGTGTTTTCCTCGATCTGTCACACTCAACGTGGGATATTATCAGCTCAATTCGCATGTCAAACGGATTATCATGGCCACAATCGTCTACGACAATTACGATCGAGACTCGTTGAAGACTTCGTACACATTTAGTGTCAATCTGTACCCGCTTGACTACTTCCAGCTTATTATTCAATTTGCTTTCGAGAAGCAAGTGTTTGTTGGACTCTTCTTCGTCTTAGGTAGCATGATGACTGTCGGTGCGCTCATTTTCTGGATTGTAGTGCGTCTGACGTCGTTTTTACAGTCACCACCGCGTTTTCGATTCTGGACTGTGTTTGCTTTGATTGCACCGCCACCCTCCGTCGGAGTGGCTATGGCATCTCTACCTATTTTCTCCGTAGTCTGTGGATTTTACGTCTTGCTCAAGGGCGATAAGTTTGTCTCTTCAAGTGGCTACTGGCTTATGGACAACATCGTTCCACACTACCTGGAAACCAAGATCAATCCTGATGTTGTGGCGGAAACTCGAAAAGGACGTGTTGGTGTATGCTTCCTTTTCTTTGGCCTTTATCTGATTGTACTAGGGACTCGTATTTTTCTTCCGAAGCATATCGCTATCTCGGAAAAGGTCATGACTGAACAAAATGACCGTGATGCTCAGGAGCGCAATATTTGGTGGCCTACACAGTGGAAACGAGCCAACATGATCTTCGCGTCTATTATGCTCGGTCTGTTTCTGGTCCTCATGCTGGAGTTTTCGTTCTGGAGCTCCTTTGGAGATTACATGTTCTACGTAATTGTTGCTCAAGAAATTGTTAATGCTGTCGTGGAAGGTTGGATCGAATCTCAGCTAAGGGAGGCTTTGTTGATGGCGCCGCTCGTTTCGGCATTGAACCTCATTGGAGGAATCATGACTTTTGGAGCAACAGACTTCCGCGATTTCGTTTTAGGTGGCACCTTGGACTTTGGCATGATGCTGTTGATGCGAGTATATGTCCACACTGTGACTGATGCTATTGTTGATTTTGTTAAAGAAGTTGCCAACTACATTTGGGGCAAAATGAAAGTTGTCGGTCGTGGTTTGCTGCTGCTGTTTAGAAGTTTTACACGTTCTACTGCTGCTGTAGTAGCGTCAGACGCTGAGAAGAAGAAGGAAAAGGAGAAGGACAAAGGTGATGGTAAAGCCGAGGGGAGTGGTGACGCAGAGACAGTTGAGCCCATCATTGATTTTTACGCCGAGTGTTCGATGGAGCGACTCGCCTTATTTTACCAACCTGTACTAATCCTGATCATGATGTTCTTCCGCGAAGAAGTTATGCTTCCGATTTTGTACAACATTCGTGAGAAAGACATGGAGATCTACCTCTGGTACTCGCTCATTATCTTGTTGTTCCAACTCGTAACGGAGGTTTTCGTGCTGAACGTAGTAGAGATTTTCCAAGGCTGGAAACTGTATGATTATCTTGTGTATTGTCGCTATCGCTTTCTTCAGCGTGAACAACGCTGGAAAGGGCTGGAACCAAATTTGGACGAGTGTATCGATGAAGGATTGCGTACGTTAGATCAGATGTGTTTCTCGTCGCAATTTTTTATGATGTGTACGATTCACATCACGGGTATCGTGTTTTTCGTGGTGGGCATCGAGATTATGGCTCGCGCTAGCTACAATCTCTTTGGCGACCCAGCCATGCCGCTGTTGCTCGCCTTTGTGCTTGCATCATCGGCTTTTGTACGTGCACTAGTAATGTTCCTCGCTGTGCGTTTTGAGATTTGGAAGATCAAACACGAAAATACTGCTTGGCTTGCACCACCTGATGAAGATGATGCTTTTGGAGTGCCGCGTTGGGACGAGCTTGAAAAGATCAAAGGAGCTTCACACGAGGCTTATCTCATGAACCAGCGTATCACGTCCGATACATTCCGCAACAAGTTTCTTAACTATAATCGTTCATGGCTTGTGAACCAGCTACCGTCCATTCTCACTCCTCGCACTCTGCGTCGAGCGAGACCATACTTGCTAGCTCAATTCGCGAAAATCCTCGATAGTCTGAATCCCCAAGTCTCAGACGATGAAGAAGAAGATGATGGCCGTCCGCGCTTTGGTCCGGTAACGTTGTCTGCTCCTTCACGCACCATTATCCGCTTCTGGTTAGCTCGAGCTCGTAGGATTCTACGTCTAAAGACTGTTGTGCAGCCCTTAATTCAGCAGGCCCGCAAGAGTGAGTGTGAAATGTGTCTTTCACGACGGCAGCTTCAGGTTGAGATGTCCATTCCAATCGAAGTACTCGGTGACAAGTTCGAGAGTCAAACTCTCGCAGAGGAGTTCGACGCAGTAGCCTGGAAAGAGTTTTTCGCGAAGCACCAGAAGTTCAAAACACTTTGCCTCAACTGCATTGTCCACCTCAAGACCACCGGCCAGCTCGGTGATCTACGAGGTATCGGCAGCCGTCCTGACGGCGGTGACGGCTGGGAACCAACACCGCTGAGTGCTGCATCCTACGCGCTGTTGCAGAAATGGTATCGCAAAGCTCAAGAACGCGTCTTCGGTAAGAGTGGAAAACGCCGTCAGCAACTGGATGTGAGTGATGACGAAGAGGAAACGATGCAACATCATTTCGAGTGGACTCGCCAGCCGGTGAAACTTAACGCCGCATCCACCGCACTCGCACGAAAGTGGTTGGTCGCAGCACGTCAGAAG
Organism: Phytophthora palmivora; assembly: GCA_008079305.1. Taxonomy (NCBI): domain Eukaryota; phylum Oomycota; class Peronosporomycetes; order Peronosporales; family Peronosporaceae; genus Phytophthora; species Phytophthora palmivora. Next base: position 20,272 of record VOQZ01000389.1, on the reverse strand, counting down.
CTCCGAGAACCAGGTCGCGCCCGGGATCAATTACCTACAAATTTGACCTCGATCCACCCCAATGTGCGAGGAGGTGCTACACCAGTCCCCAAGCCTGCCATGAAGATGGGTGCTGCCGGTGGAGAAGCCGTCAAGGCATCGAAAATGCGTCGAAAGTGAGTGAATACCTACATCCAACACAATATATAAACACACAACTAGATATCCAAAATGCATGTTCTATAAGGAATCCATCCGTCAAAGGAACTTTCACCTGCCAGCACTCTAAGTAACTTTCTTGGCCAAGTTCTTGAAGCCAACACCCAGACACGACAGCAGCACCGTTTTGGTCTCTGGGTCTGGTTTGATTTTGAACGTGATGCCGAAGAAATCGCGTAAATGGCGTAGACACTCGATACTGTATGATGTCAATTTGCCAAACCGCACCTTGGCGACATCCTCCGGTCCCAGTGCCATGAGCAGCAGCACAAGTGCTTGATTCGTCGAATCCACGCATCCTCCCTTCTGAATCTCTTCACAAAGTGCATGTGAAGCTCGTGTAGCGACATCTTCCGGTAGATCTCCCGGTTCCGCAGCTGCCTCCGCCCCTAGGAAGACACCTGTCGTCGTCTCTGCAACTAAACTCAGTGCAAAACCTGGTGATTGTCCCGATTCCGCGCCCTTGTAATGGTCCGAGTAGATGTATACATCTGGCAGGAGCTTGTTAAACAGTCCTCGACTTGTCTCCACAATGCGGTTGGACGTCTGTGGGGACACTCTGGTGCTGTAGGCAACACCACGAATACGTTTAATGAATCCCTCGTCCACCAAGTGAACAGCACGAAGTTCTCGGACCTGAGGACATCGAAAGACAACTTGTCCTCCTCCAAGTGGCGGAGCACCGCGTTTCTTGACCACCAGGTCGAGCCCTTCGTCCAGACCAAAGTGCTTCAGTAATGGCAATGTCGTGGCCTTGAAATTGTCCACTGAATTGTCCACATGGTCGTTGGTAACTCCATCCAGCGTCGCATGCAGTGGAAGCTTCGCGAATGGCGCTAGAGCCGCCAGAACGTCCAGGAACCAGCCGACAGAGCGTCCAGTGCCGCAGTCGTGGGTTACACGGCCGCCTAGTATGAGTCCTGGCTGATATTTGAGCTTGGTGCCTGTCTCGTTGATCTCCAAGTGGCTGCCACTCGTCACGCGGTCCAAGAGCCGCAGTAAACTCGCTTCGAAGGGCGTTAGACCTGGATTCTCGTCCTCCGAGCGAATGTCTTCGATGATCAGTGGACGGCCACTTAAGGTCGCGCAGATGAGACGCTGGCGGAAGTGCGCGCAGCCCTGGAAACGCAGCACAGAGCGTCGAGAAGACGTGCGAGTCATGGCTCGTGATGCAATGAGTGACTGGAGCGAAATGGATGGCGATTAGAGGGACTATTTGGACTATTTGAGGACTAGTTTGGACTAAATGCACAAAGTTGGAACATGTTGAAGTGGGAGCTCTACCCATCGCTTGGAGAGATTCCCAGTCACTTGCGTTCGCAGTGACTATCAACAACGACAGCTCCAAGGTATTATAATATTTGAATGCTACATTTACGTTTGTTGCTTTGCAAGTTAAAGCCTTGCAAGACAATGATTGAGGGTTTCAATTTAAACCTGCCTGAATGAGTCATGACTCATGAGTCGTTGAGTGAGTCGTGAGTCGTTAATGAGTCGTGAGTCGTTGAGGACCACAGGTGGACGCTAGAAACCTCAGTAGTCCTTCATTAGCAGTTACATGCACAGTAATGCAGCTGTCGTTGTGAACATGCAGAAATGCCAAGTAGTATGACACCGAATTCAGGATTCGGGCTCAAACATGAGCAGTGTCATTGACACTGTCAATGCCCACCATCTACCACAAGTTCTGGTCCACAACTGCCATGACGTCGCAACGTGGCCAATCCGGGAACCAGATCAAATGTGTCCGACTTCAACTTGCACTGCCCAATCATTGCCCGTTCTGTCGCTTTCCGCCGTTGCATACCGGTGCAACGGCGGTATCCTTGGATACTACCAATGTCCAAAGAGAGATGAATCTCCAGCGACAATGGCCACGAGTCTACCTGGTAGACTCGTGGCCGCTCCACGTCTTGTTGGTTCTGTGTGGGCTGTTCGTTTCCGACAGATAACGGTCTACATAACGTCCAAGTACCTCGATTGGAGTAAACGCCTGTTGAAGACAAGCCACGCACGCAACAGCGCATAGTTAGTGCCGTGTATCATAAAAGTGAAGCGACACAGCGATCTTCCAGTCACTCCGCCACTTGCGTCCAAGGTCTCAAGCCATTGACATCCCAGCCATGAACAAGACCAAGCTCTCGACTCTGGCAACACAAGTGCCCAATTCCAAGACGCACTCTCCTCGCGTGGCGTCTCCTCCATCAAAATTTGGTGACAATTCGTCTACAGAGTTCAAACCCAAACCAAGTCCTGAACAACTCGAACGACTAAGTTTTGAGTTGCGAAGTCAAGTGACAGCTACGCGGCCAGAGTTGCTGCCTCTTTTGGGCCCTTTACCAGATCCTACACGTCAGTGGAACCTACAAAATCCTTCAGACGCTGTTGCACTTAGTGCATTGCTACAAGACCGACTTTTGTGTCTTCCAGAGCTCAACCGCAACTCTCCGTGCTACAGTGCACGCGACCTCGTGCTGCTGTACACGAAACTCAAGTACCTCGAGACGTTTTCGCAAAGAGAACTGACTGACTATGCCAATGCAGTCGCTACATCTGCATCTGTGGCTCATATCCGTCAGGAAGAAGTACGCGTTGTGAGGCAATTGACTACGGTGGGCAACACGACGGAATTATTCTCGAGACTTGCGACGTTGATGCATATTCCGTGCCATGGAGACGCATGGAACGAGATTGTCAAGTTTGCAGCCAATGCATTGCCCTTTGCAGAGCAGACCGAGTCGTTGTTGGTGCGTGGATCGGATGACCGATCCACGTTGTGTTCTTTGACCAAAACCAACAATTATAATGCGTCCACGATACCATTCGCAACGGATGTGGCGCGAGGAAGCTGCACGTGCTCAAGTATCACACTTGAAGCGTTCGAACGCTGTGAAAAATTGCGTCAGGAGTTGTTGCTAAACTCGCTGTCTATTAACCCCAATGCCAAGAGTTCAAGTGCATTGTTTAATACCAAGATGCGAGCGGTACGGACTCGAGTGGCGGAGTGTCTTGGGGTTTCGGACTTGGTACACAATAATCAGCTCAGGATTCTGTTGTCTCCGTCTGGAACAGACGCAGAATTATTGGCAACAGTTGCGGGGCTTGCCAGACTTTACTCAGGATTGGGTGAAGAGGAAAATCTACCTGGTGGTGTCGGACCGGAGCAATGCAAGGTCACCAGTATCATCACGGCCGGGGGAGAGATTGGTCGTGGATCGAATATTGCTTCTGGTGGCAAACATTTCAGCAGTGTGACACCTAGTGGTGAAGCTTGTACGGCTGGAGAATCGTTACGCAAGTTCCAAACAGGTTTGGTTGATGTAGTGACCATACCAGCTCGAGATGAAAACGGTGATATCAACCGAATCGATGATAGTATCGAAGAACTGGTACATGAACGACTTGACCGCGGTGGGTGTGTGGTCTTGCTGCATGTGGTTGTGGGAGCTAAGACAGGTTATGCCTGTCCGTCAATGCCAATGGTAGACGCTTTGGCTGCGCAGTATTCGAATCAACTGATTGTCGTGGTGGATGCCTGTCAAATGCGCATCGACACATCATTATACCGAGAATGGGCAGCCAAGGGTTATATAGTGCTCACAACGGGCTCCAAATTCTTCGGTGGCTCGCCGTTCTGCGGTGCTGTGCTCATGCCAATGCGCTGTGTATTCGAGATGGAAGCTGCAGCGGTCGAGCGTCATTCGGAACTAGCCCTGCCGCTTGGATTGGAAGACTACTTCTCAAAATATGAAATGCCTGAAACCATGCGTCATGTGCGCGAGCGTATGGGAGATTATATGAACGTTGGTCTACTACTACGCTGGGAGACTGCACTTGTCAACATGGAGCCATACTGTCGCATTCCTCCGAAAGATGTTGCTGCTATCTGCAAGCTGTACATGAACAATTGTCGAACGAAGATGCAGTCTGCGTGGGGGCACATAGTAAAGCTTTTAACCCCACCAGAACCCACTGAAAACGACGGAACTAGTACGGTGACACCAATGGATACCATTGTGTCGTTCAAGGTGCGTGGTGAAAACGGCGAGTTTCTCGATATGACTGCTCTCAAGGCGCTGCATGCATTACTCTCGAAGGACATATCGGGTGCTTTACCGGATGATGCTTTGGCCAAAAAGCGATGTTTGTTGGGCCAACCGGTATCACTTGGCAAAAGTGGAGCTGTGGTGCGTATTGCCATGGGAGCAGATATGGTGAACGCAGTGTATGTCCGAGGCAAGGGCGAAAGCGACTTTGCTGCGGCCATAGAGCCACTTTCGCAGGATGACGATGTTATCCTGAATAAGATAGAGCTGATTCTGCGCAATTGGGAACAACTCCACCACAAGTACATTGAGGAGTGTGTGGAAATAGCGCCATTAGAACCGCTCAAGCCGCTTAGTGATTGGGACTTCAGTGTCAAAGATGCACAGGTCGCCCGAGTTGTACAACACATGGTCGAGGAACGTGTGCTGGCAAATGAAGATCAACCCGAAGAAGAGATCAAATTGGCTGTTGTGTACGATCTGGATTCCATTGATATGGCATTCCAGGCACTGCTGACCTCTTTCCCAGTGCACTTCGAGCACCGCTTTGCAATGAAGTCGTGTCCGCTGTCGTTCTTCGTTAAGCGTGCAATTGAGAATGATGTTGGGCTTGAGTGTGCATCAATCGTTGAAGTGAAACATGCTTTAAGGTTGGGCTGCCCACCTCATCGGATCGTGTTCGACAGCCCATGCAAAACCCGACGAGATCTGCAGTTTGCCATCAATGCTGGTGTGGAAGTAAATGCTGACAATTTTGATGAACTCAACATCATCCGTGAACACGCCGAGTCAATATTCCAATCCAGTTTCCCTGAATGTACTCCACGCTATGCTGGTGATTTGCCTCGCATTGGACTGCGTATTAATCCGCTGCTTGGAGCTGGTACCAATTCTTGCCTCAGTGTCTCCACAGTGCAGTCCAAGTTCGGTGTGCCACTTACCCCTGAGAACCGCACCAAAATCATCTCCTTCTTCTGTGCAAACCCCTGGATGACTGGATTGCACGCACATGTTGGATCTCAGGGCTGTTCACTTGAAATGCTGTCTCAAGGTGCGGTTTGTTTGAGCGAGTTGGCTAACGAGATCGACGCAGCAGCTGGCACAAGTCGCATCAAGGTTCTCAACATTGGTGGTGGTTTGTCAACCAACTTTGACAGCGAAGACGTATCCCCAACTTTTGCTGAGTACGTGGAGGTACTTCGTCGTGAAGCTCCACTGTTGTTTGAGCGCACAGGTCGTACAATTTTGACTGAGTTCGGAAGCAGTGTCAGCTCGAAGACGGGCTGGGTAGTTAGTGAGGTGGAGTATGTGAAGACTCACCCACATGTGGATGGAGACGACCTCACTCAGACTGCCATTATTCACGCCGGATCAGACCTCTTCTTACGCGCGTGCTACCGCCCCGAACTATTTGCACGCCGAATGTCTGTCTACAAGTACGTATCGTTCTATATGTCTGTTGGTAGAGATATTGGCCTAATGTTGCTCATGTTGTAGCTCTGCTGGTTTGGTCTCTGAGGCTCCAGTGTCTGTGCAAAACGTGGCAGGACCGCTATGTTTTGGAGGTGACATAGCTGGTCGGCGCATGAACCTCCCAACCATTTCGCGTGGTGATTTCGTAGTAATCCATGATACTGGAGCGAACACGATGTCCATGTTCAGTCGCCACTGCAGCAGGCCTGCCCCTGCCGTATATGGCTACCGTACCAGCGAGGATGAAATTTCTCTGCAGCTACTTAAAGCAGCAGAAGCATCTGAGGAAGTAATGAACTTCTGGGGATAAGCTAAAGCACGAGTTTGATGCTCATACTGCTAATGGCACGTTTCAGCTTTGTGAAATGCCTTAGCAGTATTTAGCTTGAATGAATTCTTTATTGCCACTACCCGTTCATATCTGCGGTTTCTGCGATCGTAGCTTCGCCACAAGTGTCTGAATTTTGCCGTCTTTAAGCCGCACGAGCTGCTCGAGCTTTTGGACTTTCATCTCCAGAATTTGGACGGTCTCGCGAAGCTCAGCGATCACGCTGTCCTTTTCAGCCAGCTCTTGGTGCACATTCTCGTGTTTAGAAGGATCGCTGCTCGGAGTGGAAGATTTTCCAACAGAGTCCATCGGATGCACGGGTGCTGCGAGTGGCTCCATAAACCTCACCTCATCACCTTCCTGCATTGACAAACCTCGCATTGGCGCCAACGAACTATCTCCACGCGAGTCAAATAGCTTTTCAACCGGAGATTGCATAGCTTGGCTACTTCCACCATTAGGACTTCCGTTGCCTGTTGTGCCTGCTGCTGCTGTGTTTGTAGATATAACACTGCTAGTTTCGTTTGCATTATCATCAGCTTGCCGTGGTGGTTGATGCAATGCTGAAAACGATGGTCTCTTTTCGCGGTAGTTAGCAATCTGTGCACCGAAAGCATTTAGGTGAGTCTTGGTAGAAAAATTAAAGCACCAGTATAGGCGGTTGCGTACCTTGATCTGAAGCTTTACAAGCAAATGCTCAATGGCCCCAGACTGGCACTGCACTAGATCATCGATATCCTCCTTCAACAGTGAAATATGTAGCTTCTTGAATACCTTCCCTGTGAATTACAAACCCACAGTATCACTCTGTAGCTCACAGTAACATGTACAAAAGCTACTCACGATTAAGAGTATTCCAGTTGTACTGCTTCTGCTTGATTGAGTTGGCAGCGCTGTAGTTGTGCATCTGCACAAGCTTCGGGAAGTAGAAGGCCACGACTTCAGCAGCTAATATGCCGTCGCTGAAATCACGCGCAATGCTCCTCTTGGGGCGCGAAAGCGGAATCTCGTCGATCCAGGCGTACACACGCTGCAGCGTCTCGTCGTCCAGCGGCATATCCATCATCACTTTCTTGTTTCACGTCTAACCTGAGCTCGAGCTCTACGAACAGCGAGCACACAACCAGCTAACACCACTGCTTTCCTGAAGCTACACGAAAAGACACTAACCGTTATCAACCTCAAAATCTCTATTGCATGTTGGCGTTCCTCATTTCATTGCGCTCAACCCCCGAGACGACGCAAAGCTGCTTCACTCATCAGCTTTCGTTTGTGCCCGTTGACACAATCTGTCGAACAATACTTGAACTCTAACCGGGTGAATGGAGACTTGCCTGCGTACTTCCCACAGAAATCACAAGCCAGACCTGCTGCTATTTTGCGCTCCAGCTCTTCCTGACGAGCAGCTTCTTCACGCTTCTGCTCAGCAGCTTCCTTCTTCTGTTGCTTCTTACGTTCTCGAGCCCGCTTTCGCTTTTCAGCCTCCTTCTCTTTCTTGCGCTGTTCCATTTCACTCGTGAGACCCTCAGGGATCTGCGCTGTAGAGTAGTCCCATGCATTCGGGTGTTCGGCCATGTACCTACGGAAAGCATTTCGCGTCTCTTTCGTGCTGCACAAAAAGTATGGAGGGCGGTTGTGAAGATCTAGAAGAGCTGGATTAGCCCCCTGTTCCAGTAGGTATTCTACCATCGAAACTGCGTTCTTCGCAGCAGCGTGGTGAAGAGCAGTCATGAACTTGACGTCCGCCTCATTCACCTCAACACTCCTTTCTTCAACATTGGACAGTAGCTCCTTGATACCCTTTAGGTCACCGTCATTTGCCAGCTGAATGATGCGAGGGACCTCTACGGTTTCTTCCTCCTGGGTAGTTGGAGTGTCCGCCTTAACTTTCGCTTCGGGTGCTGGATCGCTAGTCTGCTTCTTTTTTGTTTTTGACTTCTTGCTACTGTCAATCGGGGAAGTTGGTTCTGCTTCAAGCGGTGAGAATCGGACGCTGCTGAGGTCAGACCGCACTCGACATACCTCCTCGAACGTCGGTCGAAACGTAGCGAAGGGAATTCGCTTCAATCTCTTGTCATCTGTAACAAAAACCAACAGTCATTAACAATACCACCACGAACTCAATCTCTTGGCAACGAACCTGGCTGCAGCACCGCATTCTTCTCGGGAAAGAACGTCGCCCGTTCCGTCTTGCCACTAGAGAGGAAGATCAGGTCCACGTCCTTGAGTACGTCTTTCCACTCCATCAGCAACGCTGCTACATCCTGTTTCAACGCCGCTTCATTATACCGTCGGAGCGTAGCACCCGCCGACTTTGCCTTGCCACTTGCATCACTAGCGGACTGTGCACCACCTTGCTTCCTTCTCGTTGTGTACCTCTGGAACGTCTTGTGACACAACGCCTTGTCCTTGTCAAAAACTGCACCTGCAAAGCGTCCACTACGCAACAAAAAGACTGCCCAACGGAACTTGGACGCACAGATCATGTCCAGAGCTGTGTACGGGTTGAAAGTCTCCTCCTCTGCGTCTGGAAGGATGTTCTTGAACACTTTGAAGACGCTCTTGCCATCAGAGAACTCGACCACAGGCTCTATCGTCATCACCACCTTCTCCTCGTCTTCAGAAGATGACGAGCTGTAGCTTGCATCCTCATCCTGGCTGTGTGTGGCCTCGTATGTGAGTGCATCCTCTTCTGATAGACTTGGTAGTCCTTTAGCTCTTCGCTTGAGGTTCACACAGTGCGCTGGGGACTTGAAGTGCGCGTATTGCGCGTCTAGAGAAGGGAAGGATGCCACATCACATGCACCACAGCGAAGACCAACACTCATGCGCTCGTCCAGCGCTGCCGTTTGAAGCCGTAGAGCCACGTCTGAGGCAGTGGAGGCCATTGACACGTCGTCCTGAGGCTGCGGACGCTCAAACTGCCGCGAGCTTCCGGCAACAGCTCGTACAGTCCATTGGGATGTTTGACTGGGCTTGAGGTCGCTCAGCGCAATGCGCCCATACGTCTGCGTGAGGTTCTTGGGCCTCATGAGGAAGATGTACGAATGAGTTAATGTGAGCTCAATTATGGTGTATTCTGTGAGTGTTGGTCTTTGCAAAATGTAGCCAAACCTATGTGATAGACTACTTTAGTCTATTGCATAGGTTCTACTCCAACATAACCGCCAAAGTGAAAAGGGCATACTGAACTCCATAGTAATCTCGCAGTGAGGATGCCGTCTCTGGAACAGCGCAAGCGACCAGCGGCGTGTGGCACGGGCTTCAACGTGCGTCTATGGTGTAATACAGACCCATGCGGAATCGTGTGCGCCGTCATCTCGTGGTTCCTAGTGCTCTACGCCGAATGCACCGTCGTGGTGAGCAGCTCTGGTCTCTTCGTGCTTCTCGCTATGGTCTAACGCTGCTGTTCTACTCTGTAGGGCGTGGTGGTGTATCCATGGATGGGATTATCGCCACTAGGACTACTACACATCGCCATCTTCACAGGATTATGCTTTCTGGCGCTTGTATCGCATGGAAAAGGTGCTGAAGGACGAGCGGAAGGGGAACATCCTTTTATTCTGACATTTTATGCTGTTTATGGTGCTACTACAGCGATGCTGACAGACCCTGGAGCTGTTCCAGAGTCGGCGCTGCCGCTGGCATTAGCGCATGCATCCAAAGACGAGATTGCAAGGTAAGAAGAGCAGAAAGATCATTGTGGAGCTAGTACTGACGCTCGTGTTGTAGATTGGAAGAGCAGAGATACCGGACATGCCGTCGTTGCCGCCAGTTTAAACCAGGGAGAGCTCATCACTGCTCGATCTGCGATCGATGCGTCATAAAGATGGACCACCATTGCCCCTGGGTGAACAACTGCGTGGGGCTGGGTAACCACAAGTTTTTCTTGCTCTTTATCTTCTACGTCTTCGTGTTATCAGCCTACGCGCTCACGCTTGTGTTCTTCCGTTACGCAAAGTGCATCAACGAATCGTACGGGTTGAAATACTGGAGTACTGGAGTTACCTTTTGGTATTGCTAACTTGCGGATGTGGGTGTTATTATAGGTGCCCGACGTATGGAGCCATTCGTGTTGTCTGCTTGATTCTGGAGGCTGTACTCTTTGGTCTCTTCACCATGTGCATGATGTGCGACCAATACAGCGTCATCACGACTGGAACTACACAGATTGACCGCTTGAAGGGTGAGACAGCAGATAATCTCGGTCTGCGAGAAGTATTCGGTGGCTCAGACTGCAAATTCGCTTTGCATTGGCTCCTCCCAGTCAACATTTGGTTCCCTATGTAAGGACAATCGTTTTGAGGATTGATCCTTTCAAATGCTCACCTTTGCTCTATCCTGCTGTTCAGGTCTGTCAAGAATCAGGTGTTAGGCTATGTGCTCGAGCACGAGCTAATTTTCTCAGAGGATGAGGCCTCGGAAATGGATACATTCCTTGACGATGATAGTGTTTCCGACACAGCCATCACAATGACCACAGAAACACTCGAGGGTGGGTGGTCCGTGGAGAAACGGGTTCCCGCCAGTGAGACTGCTGACATTGTGTAGGACGCTTGAAGAATTGGTTCGTATAGTATTAAGTCTAGCATTGAGCAGTATGGAGACGTGGCGCCGCAGTTTCTTACTTGAATGCCCTGTCGTCACCACGGCAAAGCAAGTGATCTCTCAATGCACTTACTTCCCGCTAACCTTGAGTTGTTTCATTCTCTGTTCGCGTCGCTGGACGCATCCTGCGTGGGTTTACAGGTTCAGTAATGATCAAGATGACGAAGTAGCAAGATGTTGGATAGATTTCTTGATGTCGGGAATGGGCAGCTTGCTACATATAGCATTGCTATCCGTTTGTGCAGATCCATGCGATGCAGAGGAAGGAATAGGATCAAAACTCCCGAGATGATGGAAAACGTTCATGTTCATCAATCATAACACACAAATAGGTACACCCAACAGCTAAGATAAAAAGCGGACCTCGATGAAGGTGGGTATATCTTACAAGCAAGATGAAGGCGGGCGGCTACCACATGCCACCCCCTCTTCTCCCTTGAAATTACTTAGGCGAGGACACCAGCCTCTTTCAGCGCGCGATGAGCGTTGCACGCGTGCTTCTTGAGACGCGGGTCATCGATCTTCTGCCAGTCCTGCACCAACTGAAGCACCTGTCCGGCGTTCTCCGACTTTGCCAATTCATCGTGGTACAGCGGGCACAGAGTCTCTACCACGTGAAGACTCTCTCGCTGCACCTCTGGATTGACATCGGCACCACCAGCTGCGCAGTCAACAATAAACTGCCAGCCATCGGACTGAATAAATGCTTGGCGACACTGCGGGTGATCACAGAGCCGTGCAAGGGCTACGCTCACTAACCGGGATACGTTCGAGTTCTTGGACTGGCCGAGAGACACGAGCTGCGGCACGAGGCCGGCCATGCCCGATCGGGTCTCCTCGAAAGTAGACATGGAGATGGCACCGAGTACACCCTGCATCTGAGCGTCGGCGTACTTGCTCTCAAGCAAGCCCTTCAGGGCCGAGACGCCGTCCTGGATGCTCTCGGGTGAGAGTGGGAGCTTGGGCAGTGGCTTGGGAGCGGCTCGCTTGACACCGTTAGTCGACGGAGTCTTCTCGCTCAGCAGCTGGCTACGGCGGAACAAGTTCTTGAGCTCATGGTAGAAGTGCATGAGCGCCGTGATGTCGCCCTCGCGACGCTGCACCTCGACAACGTACTCCTCCTTGTTGGTCTTGAAGATGACGATGTTGAGACTAACACGCTGGGTGTTACGGCGGTACTCGACCTTCCACTTGCACTTGTCGGCCTTGAACTCGAAGTCTGTGTCCAGCTCGCAGAGCTTGATGCCCACAACGCCGCACACGCGCTGTGTCGACTCGAGCTTGACGTGGAAGTGAGTGTGCATTTCGAGGCGGAACGGAGCCGGCGGCAAGTCGCGCGGAGTCACGTTCACGTACTTGGTGCGGTCCACACGCATACCGAACGAGGGCGAGGTGGCCGAAGCCTCCGGCTTCTTGGCTGCTGCCTTCTTTGGCGCCATGTTGAACGCCATGGGGCCTGGGAAGGCGGAGCCCATCTGCTCGAGTGGGCTACGAGGGCCCATCATGCCGAAGGCCGGCGGCGCGGACGCCACAGCCATGGAACGGTACTGCGGACGCGCGGCCTGGTCATTAGGAGTGAGCGTGCGGAACACTGGCTTCTCCTCCTGATCGTCCTTGTCGTTGCGAGGACTACTCATGGCTGGCTCTCTGTTGCGATCGACTTGGGGCCTACCTGGGATATCTGCGAATGAGACCGTCGAGAGTTTCGGAAAAGGAGCGCTCCTCAAATGGCTCGGTTATGTATGACAGACGGGCCAAAAGAACTATCTTTGCCCAACGAAGAACGTTCCGACGCCCTAGCCTCGCTGGATTTTATAAATCGGGGTGTAAAACGGAGTGTTCACTTCTGAGCATGCTTGTCAATTAGCTGGAGAGTTAGCTGCAACTCTAATATATCTCGTTGATATTTAGCGGTATCACTGGTAGCTATTTTGGGGCGCAGCAATGCCGTCATAATCGCTCTGAATGCGGAGACGTCACCATCGTCCTAGGGTTGGAGGCGTGGTGCATAAGGTAGCGGCGTTGATGGCCGTGGCTCCGCGCAACCTGACAGCCGGTTTGTCGGCTTGCGAGTAACCTGGAGATGCTGGACGTTTGTATGTTGAGGTGTCTGCAGCGTCCGGTTTCCGCGCTCCCAGCTGACTCGTTTGTGCGCCTGCGATTGCCGCTCCTTGTGCCTCTTGTCCTGCGTGTTTGTGGCTTGGGAGGAGTCGAGTGCTGCGATACTGTGCACAGAGACCAAAATACCTGACTCCGATAAGAACGCATGCTGTTGCTTCTGCAACTGATTGAACGGTGAAACATGGAGAAAATATTTAGCAGCACCTGCGGAACTTAAACTGTACGCTGTGTCATGTGCACCAATCACTGATCCAGTACAGCATGCACTACGTACAGCTTGTTCTGGTTCTGGTCGACGATCTCAGAGGCTTCATACAGTACTTTAGGAACAAAGATTTAACGAGAACATCTTTCTAATCTTTTTACTACTGTACCATAATACCCTACTGTGCTAAGACTATAGCGTAAGTGTGGCTTAGGACCAAATTTTTCACGTTGGCTTTCATTTTCAGTGTAAATTTGACATTGGAATGGATAATGATAAAAATAAAAATAACGTTTTGTGTCGAAATGTTGTCGACTGATGGCAATAAGGCGCTTTGGTATAGAGCATCTACTACGACAGCGTCAACTACTGAAAACAGAGGTAGTCATATTTAACAGCATATTTAACCTTTAACTTCATCAAGAATGTGCTTGTCTGAAAGACTTCGAATACGTGTACTGCGATAACGACGGAATATTGTTAAGATGGATAGACATCCGCATCGGTCTCTGAACAGTGTGCTCCATACTTTACGTAATTTTAATTAATACCCTCATTGCGCTATTTACAATTTGTAAAAGTCTAAGTCTCAAATAGAAGGCCAATTCACCCCCCCCTCAATTTGTAAAAGACATAAATGCCATTTCCGAAGTGAATCTTGGTCAAGGCGCTTCAAAAAGTGACGAAAAGCTGAACTGATCTGGTTCAATAAGTGGCTATTTGAGCTAAATTATAGGGGTTCACTTCAACGAATTACTCGGGTTCAAGATCCTAAAGAAGGCGCCGCGAAGACGCCTAGAATTCGATCCTTTTTTGCACCACCTATTCGGCGACTTCACCTGGCAATCAGGTCAACCCCATCGATCCCGGCGTGATGGATCGCTCTCTTCGAGCGTCTGTCAAGCGGTCACGGGCGCCCCACCACTGATTCTCAGCAGCCGCGTTGCCAGCGCCGAGAGCTGCTGCAAGCGTCCGCTTCAAAGCCGCTATGGCGATCCTCTCGGCGGATTGGCGTACGTCAAGCGTCTCTCGGCATGCCGCTGATTTAAATTTGCATGCGTTGGTGCGCCGAGCCCGACCAGAACGCGCCGCGGCCAGTCGTGGCGGCCAAGAAGCTTCGCTGAGCGGTTTCCCCGCCGTGCCGTGCTATTTCGGCCGGCCAGCTCAGCTGCGGCCATTGAGCTCAGCAGATGGAGGCCTCCGGCACACAAGCTGTTCGGCAAGCTGTCCGGCGGGAACGCAGTGTTGATGTGAGCACGCGTGTGGAAGTTGCACGCGGGTGACGTGGCGCAAGTATCTTCCGATAGGAGTTGCAGCTTGCAAGGACTGAAGCCGATAGACACCGTTGCTGGTTCAACGCCAAGTGAAACGCACATGACCTCAGAGCATCTGGCCAAATCCTTTAAAATCTTGATACCATCCTGTAGAAGTCTGATGTAGTAGACACATAGTATTGAGCTGCGAACAGTATCATCGTGCCAACAAATATGTGGACCGTTGCATGGCAACCTCTACTTGCTGCCAACGTTGGAATTGGAGGCATAGATTCTCTACTTCTGCTCGCCACGCTGATATCCACCTTGCTTGTAATAATTAGGGAGTGACCAACGACGCGAAAGTCAACTGCACTTCAACGCGTCAACTGAAAAGCGAGTTTTCAGATCTAAAAGGTGGTGAAAGGTCTTGAGATCTTTGACCATGAGGAGAGTTTTGTCTAGCCTCCACTCCTTAAAGCATTTGGTGTATTTCTCATCACGAATTGGCGAGTCGCTAACCATGGCGACGAATAGACGGAATACAGCCGAAGCAGTAAGGGTCAGGGTCACTGAAATCTACTGCGTCAGAAGCACCAGCTCAAATTGGCATCACTTCCGCTGGGACCGTTATGGGAAATGTCTGTAGTATTTGCGTCCCGACCCACCAGTGCGAGACTGTGTAGTCACTACAAGGTTGTTCTCGAAGAAGATGGCAGAAAATCGGGCACCGACTAGCACGAGGGCTTTAAAGTCACCAGCGCCAGCCGATATGTGGGTCGAGCTCAAGAAAAACGTCGGCGGTGTATTGCATGGATTACGAAGGGGGTCCTCCAAGAAGTATTAGTCAGCAGACACTTGACGAGGAGGAGGATCTCAAATTATTCACTGCCAAGAAGATGTTGCTTGCAGTGTGGATGTTCGTCGGACTCGTACCATTGCTTCTACAAATTCGAAGCTATCTAAAATTCATGACGCCGCACAAGATTTCACAAGATCTTATCGTCCCCTCCACAGAAGCAAAGCACACGGCAGACATGGAGACAATTTGTCCGATGGAAGGATTGGTCATTGCGGGTGCCTGGTGGAATGTTGCTGTCACGCACTATTACGAACTAGAGGAGAGAAGAGTATGCCATTTTGTCGTTCCCCAGTATAATATCCATGGCAATTACATCTTGGGAACCGAACTAACGGCTCCGTCACACACTTCTCCTGCTGCTTGCTCAGGAAATAGCTACTTTCTGGAGTATTACTTTTATCATGGAAGCATTGGATATTATGCATTTTACGAAGAAGCGGTGGGTACCTTGTGTGCAAACGACAATGTTGGCTACGTTTCAGTTGGTGGGCTTGGAACATACGACAGCAATGGTGCGAGTTTGGCTAAAGACACTGGTGATTCTACATATCGGCGGTCGTATTGGTATGGTATATTTGGTTTTGTATGGATCTCGTATCGCTCTACGTTACTTCGTCGAAGCTTCGTATCATGCAAACGTTTTGGTCGGAGGTGCGATCACCTACAAGAGCCTATGCGATTTAGAGACTCTGTCGTATTTGTTCAGGAAACAATGAGACTGTCAGCGCACGGAGCTCGGAATTACCATCGTGTATCATAGTGTATATGTTGGTGGAAGCCCTAATGAGCGATTTGTTCATGCTTATTGCGCAAGATGGAGTCTTTGCCAAAATACAGTACATTTCCCTCGGATACAATTTGTCAGGTGTGCTATCGATCCTGTTTGAGATGGTCGAAACAATGAACTGGATGGGCGAGAAGTTGCGCTGCTTTATTAAGCGGCTCTTATTCAACTACGAGACAGCCTTGATCGGTGAATTAGCCTGCTCAGCGGCAATGCAATTTTTTCTCACAGGACTTAACAGATCAAGCCTCAGAGAAAGCAAACAGGTTGCGGAGGCGGTATCATATTATGTTTGGAGCCTCGTGGGCCATGGTATCATCGTCCTTGGGATTGTTGCTTTAATCACTTCGATTCGGTCACTAGGGGCGCTCTTCAGTATTTGGTGGATATTTGGTTCATTCTCGTTGTTGTTCACAACATGCTCTGTCGATAGAGCTATCGGGCAACGGTGTAAAATGATTTTATTGAGTGGTTATGTATGGGATGCAGGAAAACTTTGCTATAAAGTCGAAACCTTGAAGTCTTTTGGGATGCTGAAAATGGTGGAGGAAGATGGTTCACAATTCCTCGTGCTTCATCGACTGCATTGGGTAGCAATTCATCGGGGTGACTTGATGGTGATCGGAGAAATTAATGGACACTGCGTGACGCGCTGTGACAGCCGACCGTGCTCGGGTATGGTCTGTATGATCGGTAATACATTAGGAGGTACTCCGATAGTGAACCCTCCCACGCGGGTGGTTGTCAATCAGTCGATACAAAGTGACTAACGTACGCTGGTACTTACCAACATCGTAATATTCACAAGATTTTTTGTTATTAAGAAATAAATAATGCAGGAGAGCAACATTTCATCCATGAGCTGCTCTAAGGTTTTGTAGCCATAATAGATAAACACCTTCCGCTCGCAATAAGTAATGGAATTCCCACGAAACGATATTTCCCTTAAGATCGAAGCGGTAATCCTCCTACAACAATTCCTTCGATGCAATACGCACTAACATACCTGCCACCACGGCATACATGTTTTGCTCGAAGTGCTTGAGGGTTGAGCACTAATAGCTGTCCACTTGACCGCTTGCACCTTGCTACCTGCAGCGTAACATATAGGGAAAAGCTGTGCAACTACACCTCAAGAATAATCCCATTGGAGTGACGACACAAAGAGCGCTGAAAATTATGGATAGCGATAGCAATACCCGTCATCATACTAGCTCGTCAGTTCTTCTCCTTTCTCGCAGTACGAAAAACAACTTTGCTTCCCCGTTTTGCAACGTATTTGCACCATTGGAGAGCCGAAGACGAATTTGAGCTTGAGGGATGTTTGATATCATTCATCGTATTCACGGCGCCGAAAGCCTCAGAAACCTGGAGTTGTACCTGTTTAATAGTTGTCGTCCGAGTACATCAGTTCCCTCATTTCATTGGCCTGCGATCAAATGGGGACGTCGGTCATTGTATCAACGTTGATTTCTGCCTCCTTATCGGCGTTATTTACCATGTAAACCCCATATATCCAATCCATTCGTTGTTGCATGGTCATGGTACAGCTTGGTAGCTTGTTGAGGTACTCAAAAGCTTGTCGTATATTGGTCGCATCGGGAGCCCATCATACTTAGTTGATGACTCCAGTCCATGAGCAGTATGGATAACAATGAGACTCGTCGATCGCAATACTCTCCTTGGCGTTGTCGCTCAGCAGATGTGGAAACGGTAATTCGTTAAACCACGGCACCGAAATGGGGACTCCTTGAGCGACGTTGACGTAAAATTTGATGTGGCGTGTGGCCGTAAATGTCAGTCAATCTTCAGTTCAATTGTGCACCGCACAACAATTTGCATGTCAATATGACCTCCACCAGCCTCAGGGATCACTAATGCACTAGTGTAGACGTTCCAGTCGCTATTCAGGTTGGTCAAGGCATACATGTCATGTATCGACAAAAGTCCAGCTAGAAGAGTTAAATCGTGTTTTCTTGGTGTTGGTGTAGATCGGTAAATGAAAGCAAGTCATCATCGGGACGGACCGACATCCAGCATTTTGTCGACCGTAAGATTTAGTGTCGTTTAGTGTCCTCGGGTTGCTAGGCTGGTAGATTCTCCAACCTTAGTACTCGGATTGACGTCTTTCGTGGGGTACATTGCCCCAGGTATTAAAAGACGGCAGTTTTCGTAGTTGGCAATCATCACACGACGTCAAGGAAGTGCTCGAAATTCTCATACCGTGCCGTGTAAATTTAGTACCTCAGAAATACACGATCTTCACTTGCAAGTTTTTCGAGAGCTCACATCAAGGCGTCACATTCTAACAGTCTCCAGCGGTTTTAAGTCGCGTAAACTGGTTGTTGTGGCGAACGTGAGTGCAAGCGAGGGTCCTCATGTCCGAGTCCGAACCAAAGAGCCCGCGCGAGTGACGAAGGAGAAACGCAAGAAGCAGTCTTCCGCTACCGTTGCGGTCGTCAACACCCCGAATGAAGAGCCTACAGCCTACTCTGGTGAGCAACACTCGTTCGGCAGAAATGCTGATGGTAGCACCGATAAGGTCCACCGCAGGTCGTCTGGTGCACACCACTCGCTGGCTCAGGAAGGGAACGATAGGAAGGCACAGGGAAGACAAGGAGTTGACTTTGTATCGCCCCGAACTAGCAAGACTGGACCACATTACGATGCCATCGCAGTGCTCATCGTCATGTCTTTCAAGGTGTTAATAGCTCCAATCATTGGTGGCGATCTGCGTCAATTCACCGTACTTGCAGTCACCGTACGTCTTCGAGCAGCAGATGAGAGCTTCCTCGGCTACGAAAAGCTCGATGCAGATGTCACCTATGATTGTCCTGATTGTGGTGTCACCTGCAAGCGAGCTATTCTGCAGCTTGCACAGTTCCATCAGGGACCCCATGATGGGGAAGCCAGCCTACGGCAGCTTGCGTACCAATACGTTCGAAGATTACAACGAAACCTTGAGTACCGGTGCTCTCGCTTTGATCGATGAGCTGGAGAGCGCTAACGCGGTCTGCGGTGATGGAACTTCAGATGGGATGACTCACTTACGTTTATCTCGGCGGACCCAAAGCTAATTGTGAAGGCAGTCGATGTGCTCGGGCTACCGGTATCAAACGACATGATAGCAGAGGTGTGACGGCCGCTGTGTCTGGTAGCTGCAACTCGCGGTGGACGAGAAGCCCGGTTGAAAACCTTCATGTTCCAACCCATTCCGCACATCAACGAGTTCTCGTCCATTCTGGCGGCTGACCTAACGATTTTTCCAGAAGCATTGAGCTGTCGGACGGAGGTGGCTTACGACACCGATATTATGCTCACGCGCGCGTTCGTGTCCGAGGGTCTTGATCAAACCAGAAATGCTCAAACAACATTGCGATTGTTCCCATACAATTTCCCTTGTGTCATCAACAATGTTGGAAGGGCTGTAGCAACGGTTAGTGACGCGGAATCGACCGATGTCATTGTTCAGCCGATGCTTCGCGGTTACTACGGCGGTTGCTTTGTTCACCTTGTGAACACATCCGGCATCTATATTGACGAACAATGCGAGATCAGCTCGCTGTGGATTGATTACGGCTTGATGCTTCAGGCCCCGATGACATCCCGCTGTGCAGCACCGAGGGTGTCTGTGTTCACAACTACTACAAATCGCAGTGGGAGTGGGCCTCGACCAAGGAAGGAGTTAATATCGCCATGAGCCACAATACTATTCGTTCGCGGTATGCTGACAAAGTCGAGATGAGTATTCTTCCTGGCATTGTGATCATGCAGATCCTTTTGATGAGCATATTGAGTATGTACCAAGTCATGAGTCAGAAGCAATCCGTACTGCTAAGCCAGATTTGGGCTTATCGTGCCAGAATGGCCGCATGCAAGCCATGTACTTGCTTCAGATCGCATACCACTTGTACCGTGAATCTGATACGTACTACCTAGCGCTAGGCACAGGCACGATGTCCGTCGAGTGTGTTTGGAACCTCACTTTCTGTGTAATGGCATTCTCGTACAGTTTTGTGAATATCGTGAAAAGCCGTACGGGTGAGCAACAGCTGGATCGCCACTTTCGCCTCTCGTGGGAGATGGTACTTATTATTGTCACGGCCATCGTTGCAAACATACTCATTTCAATTCGCTACACCAGCCTCCAGCTACATTTTCAAGATCAACTCCAAAACGTTGCTGAGATCGACTTCAGAAGGTGCAGATATCTGCAAACTCACAGACTATGCATAGTTTTCAGCATCAACATTGCCTTTGTGATTGCTGCGTTTGCTATGGTGGTGTGGGGATTAACCGCCAGTGTAGCTTACGTCTTGCGTACTCGTCACGACCCCCACCCTTGGAGGATTTCATGTCTTGGTTCATTTCGTGGAAGGTTGCGTTTGAAGTCA
>VOQZ01000388.1:0-27678 GCA_008079305.1 Phytophthora palmivora | reverse complement strand
CCACGCACTGGAGCGCAGTTCTCAGCCGTTTTCTCAAGTGAGTATTGCGTCGAAACTTTTGAATGGTACGCAGCATTTTTAAGGCATCAAGACGATGTTTCACGGTCTCCAATTGATTTCTCGCTCGCGTTTTACATCGTGACCGTTTTGACCACGTTGTAAAAACTCGTTGCTTTAACTGCTTGCAATAACGAGATTGAACGAGCTGATTCTGGGACCTCTTCTGCTTGCGAAATTGATTGTATCGTAGTAAACGATTAAATGCGCTGGAAAGCAGCGTTCGACGCCAAAGTTTGAGAGATTTTGCCAGAAGACCATTATGCTCGTGGTGCTTAAGACGAAGCGAATTCCAACATCGAATCGCTCGCTTGACTTTGAAAAGTAGTAACTTGTCCTGTGTTTCCAAAACCTGACTTTCACGAGCTGATAAGTTTGCCATCGCTTTCTCCACGCCTTGAAATGAACCTCCAAAACTCTCTGTTGAGTTGATAGCAGAGTGTTTTGAAGTAATTTGCGATGTCGCTTGCGAATTGACCAAGTCGCCTTCCAGCAATGAAAACTGGCGTAAAGTTGCCTGTTTTGCCACCTTGATGCAACTGCAGACAATTTTTCGTGTTGACCTCGTCGGGTCTCAAGGGTTTGCTGCCAAGTTTTCCATCGAGTGGTTAGAATACGAGTACGAACAATTTGCCGAGTCATTTCATATCTCCGTGTGAGTTTGTGTTGGTTGTAAGCAGGTCTTTCCATTGTCGAAAACAAGCATGGATGCGAAAATTGCCCAGCATTTCGACAACTTTTAGCGCTCGATCATGACGCTGTCTCGCTCCAGACACAAACTGCTTCCACAATACAAAAGATTGAGATTTCCGATAACTGTGCAGCTGGTCATCGGCTAACCGAGCAACGTTAGTTAACCAAAACGCTTGTCTCCATGTTGACCAACTCGAATGCATCAAGTTGTGACGAAGCGCATGTTGTAAATGTTCTCCACGTAGACGACACGACCTCTTTTCATGAACATGTGACTGCCAGCCTATTAAACAAACTCGCTTTATTCAATTAGTTTGTTTGCTTCGAATTGGTCCACCGCACGTTGTTTTTGTTGTTGCGAGTTCATGTTTGCCCCAGCATTTTCCAATAAAATGTTAGCACGTTGAGTTGGTGTCTTTGTTGACAATCCAAGAATGTAAAGTGAAGTTCTGCTCTCTTCATGACATACTGTTTCCATTGTGTGAAAACGTTAGCTTGAAGGTGTTGCGAATACGCGGAATACAGACAGCGAGTCACACTGCGTGTACGTGTACTAATCCTCCAATGAGTCCAAATTACTTTCCGCCTCAAGTGAATCACACTAGCAACTAGAAATCCCTCTTCACGCGAAGCTTTCTCAAAATGTCTCTCCATCGTGCAAAAAACGAGAAAGTAGCTTCGACGTACGAGCTCCTGTTGCATCGGATAATATATTGGCTGTGGTCGTTTGTCGCTCCGTCCAATTTGCCCAAGCTACAAAAGTTCGGCAAAGTTGTCGACGGTGACAATATCGATGAAAGCGTACAACTCGTTCTCTAGTATCTTTGCTCTGATCAATAGCCAACTTCCAACCACGTATAACTTGTCGCCGTCGTCGTTGTTTCGATGCGATTTCCCACAAATTCAAACTCATTCGTACTGACTGGTTCTCACAACATTTGCACGTAGTTTATTCCACGAATCGCTTAGCGATCGCAGTCTGCGTGGTCGAACGACACACAAAGTAGTGCTCGAGAAGCTTGTTTTCGCTCTGTTTCTGTTTTCCATCGAGAGAAAATACCCGTCGTCTTCGCGCTATTTCGTACCGAAATCTCTCATCTCGCTTCAACTCAACTACCTTTTGCCAGGATTTCAAAACCTTACGCATCACATGAATAATATGATGTCGCTCGACTTGATAATCTTGCTGTCGGCACTGAAAAACTCTTCTCCAATGTTGCAAGCACGTTCTCAACTTCGAACGACTAGAACGTTGAATTATCCATTGTGCTCGATCCGTAGCACATTTATTCGTCTCAGTAAACAGTCTCCAGCTTTGAATACATTGAAAAACAGTCTCTAATACAGCAGCTCGCTGTTTGATCATCATACGTACACGAAACCTCTTGATCTGTTGAGCGTCCTGATGCCATATCTTCAACAACGTTTTCATCTGCCAAACCCAAACTCTCTGTGCAGATTTCTTAAGAATTTTCACATCCACAGATATTCTGCGCAAAATACAAAGTGGTAGAGCTCGAGGGCTTTGTGTTGCGTAGAAATCAATCTTCTCAGGTAAACACAATGTGACCCAGTGGAATATCGCGTAGATACATTGTGTCACGATCTGTTGCTTGTGAGAATGTTCATTCTGTGCCTTGTTTTGATCCACTAGTTGCTTCACTGCTTGAGTTGCCCGCCATTGCTCGATTGACGTCGTGATCATTTGAAATTGGCGTTCACTTGCTGCAACACGTTCAGCACGTTCTGTTCCAGGCGATAAAGACTTTGTATTGTTAAAGACCTCATCATCTTCTTTTGCTTCTGGCATTGGAGCAACAGAAGCTTTGGAATTGTCATTCATGAACGCTTTGTAGGGTTTTCATTGTCATCCACTTGAATTTTTGTTATCGGAGAATCGAGAGACAACATGTCACCAAAGCGGTCGTGTTGGTGCTGACCTTGTTGAGCAATATGATCGGGTTTCATGGTTGAATGTTCCGAAACAAGTGAGGCTCGACGGACAGCGTCATATTTACTTTCACGCCGCTGACGTCTTTGAACCTCATTTCGAACCGAACCTGCACCTGGTACCTGCTTCATTTTACCACTTGATGCTTCTGCTGTTGCATGTCGACATAAGCGTTTAACTCTCGGTTGACTACCAAATCAAAGTTCAAAATTTTCTTGCGCCAATCTCGCTCCGGGTTAACGGAGAGTGATAGCAAATATCGATGGTAAACTGCGTCATCAGGTGGACCAATTCCATAGCGCTCAAAAATCGAGTACGAAGCTTGAATCAACTCAATGAGAGAAATTGGTTCAGTCTCGTCGTCCGGTAGTGATCGTCGCCTTGCTTTTGTAGCTCGGGTACGCTCCGCCAGCACGAAAATTTGCGTCAAAAGGTTGCAGACCATTTCACGACGTCGTGACTGATCTACTTCATGATGTCGAGTATTTTTCATTTCATGACGAGCAAGTTGCGTTGGCATAATGAACCTGACGTCGGTACTTCACACTGAGGGAAGCTCAACCTCATGTGCAGTTTCGATTCTGAGACTAAAGCGACGGAGGTTTCGAGAAAATGTCGGAGCCTAGATGACAACCGTTTACAAACAACTAAAACATTGTAATAAGTGGCCTTGAATTCATGTATTTTACTACTGTAGAAGCCTCCAAGTAGATGTTGTTGTGCAATCAGGACAGAAAGATAGCACGCACGAATAGAATTCCAAAAAACATGTTCAGCGGCGAGTTAACCTAGATTTCTACGATGAAGCATCACAAGATTAAAACTTGCAAGTGGAAGCACAAGGTGTTATTCGTATTGACATGACGGACGCGTATAGATCATCAATTGGACACTGAGTCGCGAGTATTATAACTCATTTGTTTGTTTACAGTACTAAGTACTAAGCTAGCTTAAGATAGGTAAATGGCGGATGAAATGTTAATGTTGAGGGCAGCCATCATCATGAAAAGTACCCCAAGAAATGTGCTGAGACTTTCAATTCGCTTGAAATCGATTCCAGCTGCAATCTCCATAACGACGCACGCATAGTCCACAAAGATTTCTAATACAAATTGGAAGGCGAGCATTGCCAGTTGATTGAACCGCCATTTGATCATGTCGTGCTTGTCGAAAAATGTTTCTGTATCTAACTCAAGTGCTGGGTAAAGTGGATGACCGGCCCACCAAAACACAATTGATTGGGAGCAGCCAATCGAGATGTACTCAGCGTACATGTCCGCCGTCAACTCTGCTGTGTGGTAAGAAATAACTTGTTGGCGCCACAACTCGAATTCTAACTTGAGTGACAAGGCAGTAGCTCCTTTTCTTGAATGATCGTTGTTAGTTGCAAGCTCTTGCAATTTTTGCTCAAGAGCATTCGCACGACGTCGAATACTCGAAGTAACGAAAAATGCCTTTCCAACACGAAAACAAATCTCCGCTACCGCCATTGCAAAAGTTCCAGCTGCCAGAAATGTATTCGTTTGGGTGCCAAGTAGAACAATTCGAGATTGAGTATCAATGAGCACAGTCGGTAGCCCCACGAGTACACACATGGTGCGGACACTGCGAATACGCTTCTTCAAAATGTAATGACGTGCAGCTTCTTGAAGCGTAATTTTCAAGAAAATACCTAACACTGTAAAACCCATGATTACCACCGTACCTCGATTGAGGACTCCATACCATGATACAACGTGAACAAACCCACCACAAAAGACTACGAGGAAAGCGCTCTTAGATTGCACTTTGTACTCACCCCAAAAATTTGTTGAACGGTAATTAGGAGGACTGTGAGCTGTTCGAGGTGGAATATTTTCAACTTTCGATAGAGAACGTACTAATTGTCGAGACTCTGACAATGCACTACGTCGTGTGTGACCTTGGAAAGTCTCTTCGTAGTAAATTTTTCTTGCTACAAGTGCAATACCCGTAGTGAATACGTGATTCCACACGTTTGCAATGTAAAAATGCAATTTGTACTTGAAGTGTTCATTCATGAGCGACGTATTCTGAACAAGTAGACCCACGCCAATCATACCGACGATCATTACAGCAAAATACGGAATGGTTCCCTTAATAAGTTTTGTTGCACAAAACCAAAGACTCGGTTTGTAGTTTGGGTATTTGAGAAAGCGTTGAGTCATCAGAGAAGGCAAATAAGCCATCGTCATCTTGGCAGCATGTACGAATGCAGTCCATATCATAATGCCCATGAAGAACTCAGGACGTGATTGGTTTGCTGAAGACTTGAGTGAAAACACATTTCCAGAGTAGAAGCAGCCATTGGCAATTACTGCAATAATGACGCAGCCGATGGAATTGCGAAGCATTAAAAGCTGCAACTTGGCTGCTAGTCGCCATTGAAGTTGAAATCGTAACTGGCTGCTGAAGTGACGTAGAGTTTTGCCCTCGGGTCGAGGAATGAGGTCGATCGCTGACTTGGACAAGACGGTCTCTCGAACTGGTTGGTCTGGGACAACTGAATTTGAAGAAAAAGATGCTCTAAGAGGTGTCGCGCGATGGCATGTTGGAACTGGGGCCTCTGATACCATGTCCGACTTGATAGCTTATCTAATGCGCTAAGCAACAATAGCTTTTTACTACTTAACTCGAAATAAATCTTGAAATCAAACCGTTTTTGGGGAACGTTGGTCTACTATAGTACATGTAGCAGATGGATCAGATGTCCTGCATTTAGTGCTGTTAAACAAATATTTTTGTGAGTGTTAATAAAATTCCACCGCCAAGGTCTACCTCTATTCAGTTGAAACGATTTCGCTAAGTGCCTAGAAAAACGATCGAGATTGTACAAATTCTTGATAACACATTTTGGAAAAGCTAAGCACCGTGGAGTGAATACAAAAACATCAACCCAACCCAAGACAATATGGTGCTATTGAATCTCTTTTAAACTACTTTGATACTGGACGAAGCACCAAGCTCTTTTATCCGAGATAAACACCACTTGAGATGTTAATATTAATGACTGCCATGGTCACGAAGAGTGCTCCCAGAAAAGTACTGATACCTTCAATTCGGTCAAACTCGATGCCGGCCGCCATCTCCATTACAATACACACGTAGTCGACAAAGATTTCAGCGAATGACTGGAACCCTAGCAAAGCTACCTGATTAAATCGAAGCCTTGATACGTCGAGCTCAGACAAAGTGCTAGCTCCATCAATACGTAGCACGGGATACAAAGGGTGACCAAACCACCAAAACACAATTGATTGTGAACAACCGATAGCGACGTACTCAGCGTACATATCTGCAGTTACCTCTGCTGTGTGGTAGGAAATAACTTGTCGCCTCCATATCTCGAATTGTAGCTCTACTGAGGCAGGTGACCTCGATCCAGACGGACGTGCACGTAATTCGTTCTCCATAGCTCTGGAACGACGACGAGTTGTCCAAACTACAAAAGCAGCTTTTGCAGCGCGAAGCGCAATCTCAACTAAAGCCAAAGCAAATGTTCCACTCACTAAAAACGTATTTGTCTGCGTTCCTAGCATCACAATTCGAGATTGAGTATCAATGAGTACAGTAGGAACGCCGACAAGGATGCACATAATCCGAGTACTGCGAATGTTTTTCTTGAGAACGTAATGCCTCGCAGCCTCTTGAAGAGCGAGTTTGAGAACGACACCAAAGATTGTAAAAGCCATGACTGAAGCTTGTTCCTGAATTTTCTGCCACAACGTCAAAACAGCGTGTACATATCCCCCAGCCATAACAATAAGTAGAGCATTGGGTAGTTGGTTAAGATATTCGCGCCAATACCTAGGTGCACGGTACTTGATTGGTGAACGGACTTTCGATGGCCGCTGATTAGCATTTCGAGACGCTGGGTCAAGAACAGAATGACGATCACGTCCTTTACAGGTCTCTTCATAGTAAATCTGCTTCACCGCTAGTGTTATACCAGCCGTATATGTGAGATTGTTTACTACTGCCAGATAGAAGTGCAGTCTCAACCGGAAATATTCATGCATCAATGGTGTATTTTGCACGAGTACACCTACCACAATCATCCCCGACAGTGTTGCAGCAAACGCAGTCCTCGATTTTTTCATCAACTTTTTGGCGCAAAACCAAAAACTCGGTCGAGTATTTGGATACTCGACGAACTTTTGAGTCATCAACGCAGGTACATGGGCGATCAACATAATGACAGAATACGTCAGAGCCATCCAAACCAACATAGCCATAGTAAATTCAGATAAAGTTTGATCCACCGACGACTTGAGTGCAAAGATGTTGCCAATGTAAAACGCACCATTGGCCACCCCCGCACAGAAACAACAGACAATGGTGTTGCGCACTACTTGAATTTGGATTTTGCACGCACTAGACCATTGTAATTGCAGTTTTAATTGACTACTGGTATGTTTTAACTTTTTGTCTTGTGATCGGAGTATGGTATTGATGATGGGATTGGAATGTACTGACTTTGGGTTTCAGTGAGAACGACGTTAGTGAATTCAATAGGAACAACTCGAGGATTTGCCAATATCGACAAGCGAGATGATAATACGGATGGTCCTGAAGTGTCCATTGCTAATTGATAAGAAAAAACTCAATACTACTATAACTTCAACTAAAATAGTTGCCGTACTTAATCCATCCGTCCCACCACACTACATTTACCTAAACGTACACCACATTACACATGTGAATAATTCTTATTTATCTTCACTGCATAGTCTATATCATATGCGAATTACAACTTGTATTGGTTGGTGACGCTGCCTCGAGTCTGCACATGTTGACTCGAGTCACTTCTCCAAAAGCTCCAAACAACAAGCAAGATGGTAAGGGAGTGTTTTAAACACCTCGTGTTTCATTCCATTCTCATGTAAATGTTTCTAGGCCGGCGACAAGAGCAACAATGTCATGCGTGACATCCACGTGGACAAGCTAGTGATCAACTGCTGCGTGGGCGAGTCGGGCGATAAGCTCACGCGTGCTGCCCGTGTGCTCGAGCAGCTCACTGGCAGAAGCCCGTGTACTCCAAGGGTAAGCTTTTTAGCCTCTAAAAAGCAAAGAACCGCCTTAACGGGCTACTTACCCGGGCGTCATGTATCTCTACATGACGTCTATGAAATCCTACGGCCTTTCCGGGTGTCGGAGACTTGGTGCAGTCTCTGGTTCATCCCCGATCGCGCTCGTCATGAGTACAAGGAGCTTCGAAAGACACGCACACATCAACGATCTCGGACGTTGGTGTCCCAGTCCTTTTCGACGTTTTAACGGACGTCAAAGGCGCGTGCTTCGTTGCCAAGTATGGGATTGATCGGGTCGGTTTTAAACTTATCGAGGTTGACAACTAATGTTTTTTATGTGTTTTAAACAGCTCGTTACACTGTGCGTACCTTTGGTATCCGTCGTAATGAAAAGATCTCGTGCCACGTGACTATTCGTGGTGAGCTCGCTCAGGAGATTCTGGACCGTGGTCTGAAGGTGAAGGAGTACGAGCTGCTGCGCAAGAACTTCTCGGAGACTGGCAACTTTGGCTTCGGTATCCAGGAGCACATTGATCTTGGCATCAAGTACGACCCGTCTACGGGCATTTACGGTATGGACTTCTTCGTCGTGCTTAAGCGCCCGGGTGCCCGTGTGGCCCGTCGCAAGATGCAGCAGTCGCGTGTGGGCCACCCCCACCGTCTCACCAAGGACGACGCCATCAACTGGTTCCAGTCCAAGTTCGAGGGCATTGTGCTGGACGCTCCCCGCAACTAATTTCTCTAGTTGCGTAGGAATACAGGCCACCGTTGCTCTGTAGGCGGTTAATCCAATTGGAGAGTTTTAATCATTGACAGACGTTGTCAGTTGTTTTATTTGATTTTGCAACGTGGTTGTCACTTACTGCATCGGTTCGTCTTCCTTGGAGTGTTTACCGAGCCATTTGGCTACTCCATTGGCATCGAGAAGGATCGAGTTGACACTGGTGGACTCGTCGACGGGTTGTGCCATCAGAGACAGATATTTCTTGGCCATGAACACTGCCATGTCCACTGACAAGTTCAGGTGTGAATCCACGAGGAACTGCGTGATCCATGGTGGCAGCTTGGTACGCTTGTCTGCACGGTTGTAACGAGAGTCGGCGAAGATCACGAGACCGTAGTCGGTTTTACTACGAAGAACTCGACCAGCGCACTGAGCGGCTTGACGTAGTGCATCGAATGTGAGGAAGTCGCCTTCACGAATCTGGTGCGTATAACGCAGGTACTCAAGTCGAGCACGCAGAGTGTTCGATAGCGTGTACTGGAACGGAATGCCGAACAGGATCACAGCACGTCCGTAGTGACGATCGAAATCGATGCCTTCTGCCACCTTACCACGCGCAACAGAGAAGAAGATGGCACCTCGACCACAGTCACACGCCTTCTTATAGTTATCCAGCGCCAGAGTCGTCTCCACGATGTCCTTCGTCTCGATGAACAGCAGCTTGCTGCTGAGCACTCGCTTTAGCACTCCGAGCGAATCCCATTGACCGATGATCTTCTCCATGTAGAGATACGACGGGAAGAAGCATACCATACCATCAGGTGTACAAGCGGCCATCTCAAGCAGCAGCGTGCCGTAGTTGCGCACAACCGACAGATCGTCACGTAGGTCGAACTTGGTGCTCACAGGCATCTGGTCACTACCACGGGTGATCACCAGTGGACAAATACTCGAGCGGTACACGGACATGGGCAGCGATTCACGGATCACAGGGTTGAAGTTTAGCAGTCGGGGATACAAATCAATCGGCGATAGCGTTCCAGAAGTGATAATAACACTGGAAAAGCGTTCGAACACCGGTCGAATCGCCAGCGACGCATCTAAGCACGACAGTTGCAGCACGGGGTCGTGCACACCAGACGCGCTGTCAAACGGCTCAATAATCAGCATGAACCCTTCCGCGTAAGTGGCCACCAAGGTCGCAAAGTCAGCCACATCCGTCAAGGAATTATATTCCTCCAAGTTTGTCACTTCCAACGTTCGCAACAGCGAATTGAGCCGCGTGTAACAGAATTTCATAGGCTTAATCTCCATATTGATAGCTTGGTGCAGGTGGTGAAGGAACGCCTGGGGCGTCTCTGATTCTACCTGCCGCACTCGAATCCGTTGACGCAAGTACTCAATCAGTCGACGCATGAATGCTACAAAGTGCTCAGCACGTCGAATGTTACCCGGGATAGCTTCATCCAGCACATCATCTGGCAACACTGGGTTTGCGATCAATATGTCGTTAGCTGTGTCAATAGCATTATTCGTTGTCGGATCCGTGTATGTGGGTGCCACCACTGCATTGCTCGACCTGAGTCCCTCCACCAATCGTCGATATTCTGCATCCAGTCTCGACTTATCTGCCTGTTTCAACTTATTCACCTGACTCGACAACGTAGTCAAGTTCCTGGACGCTCTATCCAGTGATCGTCGATCCAAGTCGACACTTAGTGCTTCAATACACACATTGTCAATATTATGTGCTTCATCAAACACGACAATGCTCTCTTTCTCAAAGCTTCGGGACACCAATTGACTCACTTTGGGATCCAACATGTACTGGTAGTTGTACACTACCACATCTGCAAACGTGACGACATATCTCGTTAAAAAATAGGGACACCAGCCCTTCTGAGCTCCAATTTCCTTGAGATCCTCCACCGAGTAGACTCCAGAAGGTAGAACCGTGTCATCACTCTTCCGAGCGTCGTAGTTTTCGTAGAACGAGCACGTTTCAACCTGCATCTGTTCTCCTTCTTCACGAGCTTTAGCAGCTCTAGCTCGTACCCACGACGCAGTCATTTGTCTGCATTGGCCGTCCACGTCTTCACCGTCAGCATGTGCCATGACTCTTGGATGGACACACATGTTGCGTCTGGAGCTTAGACACACGGCTGTGACTTGGGCTTTGGGTCCGTAGTGCTGCTCTCGATATTGCACGAGTTTCTTGATCTCCTCTACACATTTGGTCATCTCAGGGACCGTCCGCGTGCAGTAAATGAGCTTCCCAGCAGTCGGATGAGCGTGTTTATAGGCCAGGACAAGGGAGAGTAAGGACACGGTCTTGCCAGTTCCTGTAGGCATCTCCAACATACAGTGACCTTGTGCATCCAGAGCACGCTTTAGTTCACGCATGTACTGGAGCTGCTCCGAGTACATGCGCTCGTAAGGGAAGAGCACTTCGAGCCCATCGATGTCGACCTTCATGGCTACGGATTGGTGAGTGAATCCGGATAGTTTAGTATACTGAATCCGGATACGTTTGTGACTTAATTGAAAATTTAACAAATATAGGATCTGTGAACTGTAGTTCAATTGCTTTGGTGGTTTGGCAGATTGTTATCCACCACTTGTTGCTAAGTAATTGCAACTCTGTCTGTAATCCATGTATTAGTTGGGCTCATCCTTGAAAGGACAGGGACCTCTAAAGATTTGAGGGTGTGTGAGGTAGTCTACTTTACATTTACGACATTAGGCGATTGCTCGACTTTGGCTTAGCACAGTATCACTGCTCCGAGGATTTCTAACCACCTTTTCATTGACTGGACAGAGTTTGGAGGAAGCTACTTCTGTAAGGATGGCGCGACCACGACCTAAATGGGAGCTTCTGTGGCGTACCCCAGCAGGACAACTCTACCACTTGACAGTTATACAAGTACTTTGCCTCTTCATGTCAAGCACAAAAGCAATATATCGGTTTGTAAACTGCAAGGTGACCACGTAATACGAGGTGAATTGATAATTGCGTCGCAGAAGCTCACAATGTGCCCTATTTACACAGAGTGCGCATCTTCGCGATGTTTTAAAAAAAGCTTGAAAAAGTGTCGTTGCAGGTACAAATTTGTGATTTGCGACTTAAATGGAATTGCATTAGTGTGGCGATCTTGCGATTTCGCAGGAGTCCTCTTGCACACTGCGCCCGAACTGCCGACTAACGGAGGGGGTACTCCGATCTTCCGTGAAGTTACTTGATCTCACCTTGTGTACCCGTCGGTGGGACTAGATCGCTCCTCGGGTGATCTCGATAGACGCGCTTGTTGTTGATCTTGCTGCCTGGCAGGACAGCGGGAGAGGTGGCAGCAGCGGGGATACTTCTACTCGCTGCGCCGTGTAGTTATTAAGCTTTGATCTTGGTTGTACTTAGTCGATCTTGTTCAGACCAGTGTCGATCTTAGCTCGGGGGGGGGGGGGTCTTGTGGTCGATGTGTGACCTTTATCCAATGATTACAATACGTGCTTGCCGCTTCCTATAGCGGGGTCTTGAAATTTGAGGGTTGACGAACGTCCAGCCAAGCAATCTGGACGTAGGGTTTCTACTTAGTGTCGATCTTGATCCTGCGTGACGTCGGGAGAGCCAATCTTGTATATCCCTGCCCGGAATAGCGTAGATGAAGGAAGACTTGTGTAGTAGAAGGTAAAAACAACTCTGAATTAATGATTAATATCCTATGTTTCCCATCTGTGGCTATCCACGCTGCACTGGCTTCATAAAACCCATAATAAAGCTAAAATCGATATTACCTGCCGAGATCGATATCGCGTGGGTACAATCGTCTTGGGCGGGGATGATGGCGCACGCATTCACTTGGTCATTATAGTGCGTGTCACTATATCGAGGATCACTATAAGGAGGGATTGCTCTTGACCTTGATTGACGGGACAAGATTGAAGTCGGAAAACTTCTTATCCGCTTCACCACAACCGTCCCCTGCACGAGCGACTGCCGCACAACGGTTTTCGCTCGCTGCATCGTAGTCCAGGTTCAATGCCAACTTCGACTCGAGCCACACCTTCCAATAATCCTTTGCTGATGTAAGATCAAGACTTGTCTCCTCGTTCGACGTCACCGGCGCCTGAGATTGGTACGGTCGTCGATCTTCCATTCCTAAGATCAAGATCGACCAGGTCTGACAAATATAGATTGTTCGCCATTGCGGGATATTTGAACGGTCGTCGATCTTCCCTGTCCCAGATCTATTTTCTCCTGCAAGATCATTGCCATCGCTTTCGAGTTCGTCAGATAGTCGTACGTCATCCCTTTCGCCCAATTTCGCCAAGATCGACGCGATGAATTTGTCCATGAACTCGAGCACCCGCTACTTCCACACCGCGTGGAGATTATGACCAACTGCAGTCAACCTCCCATAGCACAGTCCACTAGGACGGGATCATCAATCTCAGTCACCAAGTTTAAGATCAGGATCAATCGTTGTCGGTGTCCCAACGGCAGCTGCCGGTTCAGAGTCCAGGCTTGTCGGCTTCAATGTCAGGTCAACGTGCAGGATCGCCATATCATCTCACTTCAGGAGGAACGAGATTAATCCCAATCCTGCCGCTCGGGCCGAACGAGATCAAGTAGTAGCGAGTAAACCTCCGCCTCTGAGTGTCTAGATAAAAGTCGCGCTGGATCTTCATGCTCGTAGTAAGTACTTGATATGGAGTTAACAAATTGCACTATTATACCCTTTCCCATCTTGGCCTTGTCTCAATGCCTCATGTCAACTTGGCTCATCGCTGTTCAAGGGTCCCAGGTCGATCTAGAAAGGTCCGCAGGATCGCGCCTTCACTTCCTGAAGCCTCGTCACCTTAAGATCTGGCGACATGACCGCCGTTACATAAACGGATAGACTATTGGTCATCAATCCTTGGTGTTTATAATAGTAACGCCGATTTCTCACGGATCATTGCGGATCACTCAGCATCGCATTTTCCACGCTTCTGAGACAAGGTGTTAATGTGACATCCTCTGCGACGGGATCCAACGTTGAAATAGTATAACTCAGGATCTTTGGACCAGTCGCCTTCATGCTCTTGCAAGCATTCCAAATTCTTTGGTGATATTCTTCTTCTTGTTGTACGTCGATCTTGAAACATCAACGTCTTCGATCTAGCGTCACTTAACCACTAATCGGTTCACACACATCATATACACCACTATCCACATGATCTACCGCCACCCGATAGATCCTTCACCTATATTCCATCGTGATGTGACAAACTCACTTCACGATCTCGCCTCCTTATGGATCCTCGTGTGATTGCATGACCTCGAATCGATTTCGATTCGTTCGATCTCGCAAGTAATCATACAGTAGAGCTCCACAAGTAAGATCGGCTTCGTCCACCCACGTTGCTTCGTCATATCCTTTCCAGTGTATCAAAAACTCGCGTAATGTACGTCCATATCGCGTACGCTTCCCGGATCGCATGTCTACGATCTTCTCGACTTCGTATTCATCATTGTCTAGATCTCGTATCCAGCTGTCCTCAGGCAACAGCGCTTCATCAAGATCATATCGATCTTGATCTTGTATTGTCAACCGCATCTGGGGACGGTCCGGAAATTGTCGTACAGGCTTGATCTTAGAGACATGCACCACCGGGAAGAGTCGATATTCTGTGCCGGTGGTCTCGAGGCGTACTGCGTGTTCCTCCACTAGTTCCAACACGCAGAAAGGTCCATACCACATATGCGCCAACTTGCGCGCATATCCTTCCTTGACTCGGTCTAGGTATAACCACACTTGGGTTCCAACTTCGATCCTGTGGTAGGATCGTTTCATTGTGTCGATCTGCCCTTTCTTGGATCGCATCACGTAGTCTTCCGTTAACTTGTTCACGTGCTTGTTGATACTGCTTCTGGATATGGTATCGCCACCGACGGGGTTCTCGATCTCGTCTTCTTGTTGATCCTAATGGTATCATTGCTTCCAGCGTAGATCGCGGATCCCAGCCGTGTAACAGATAGAACGGGGTGTCTCCTTGGACGCGATCTTGGGCAGTATTGAGCGCGAAGGTGAGGCGCTCCGCATATTCGTCCCAATCTCGCTGATCGATATCTTCAACATACATCTTGACTGCACGAGTTAACGTTCCCACCATCCTTTCGGTTGTACCGTTTGCTTGCGGGCGGTATGCCATTGTTGCTCGCTGTCTCTGTCCCACGATTTTGTTGAACGATCTGAAGAAGTCAGACAT
The DNA here is from genome assembly GCA_008079305.1 of Phytophthora palmivora. Taxonomy (NCBI): domain Eukaryota; phylum Oomycota; class Peronosporomycetes; order Peronosporales; family Peronosporaceae; genus Phytophthora; species Phytophthora palmivora. The sequence goes on along the minus strand of VOQZ01000388.1, from coordinate 12,959 downwards.
AAAACCGGGTTCTCGATCATGTCGGATAGCCTCGCTTGCACCGAACCGGCGGAAAACACATTCCTCGTAGTTCTCAGCAACAGTCTGAGCTGTCCTTGATGCACTGGCTTTCGCGATCACATACCCAGTGAATAGATCGACCCAGATCAATAGCTTAGTGTTTCCTTTGTGTGATCTTGGTAACGACGGTATATGATCCATGCCGATAATCTGGAACGGGTACGTAGCTTGTAAATTGCCAGGCGATTCCCCATGGATCGTAGGCCGTATTTTCCCGTCTCGCAGTCTATGCACTGACCCACGTAGCGTTGTACACTCTGGTATAATCCGCGCCAGTGGAAATGAGCTATGATCTTGTGGTGCGTCCGTCCAATGCCTTGGTGACCACCTTCTAGACTTGTATGATAGTGGTGCATAAGATCGTTTTGCAATGTTTCAGGCACTACGAGCTTGACCATAAGATCGTGATCTTCGTCAGACTGCTTGGTCGGTGGAAAGTAAAACAATAATCCTGACTCATCCGTCTCATAGCGATCTGCGATCTTAGAATAGCTTTTCGCTTTAGTCGACGTAAGATAATGTACGTCCCCTCGCAGGTAAGCTTTAAGATCGACGATCCATTTCTTCTCGTCTTGAGCTCGTCTAATACGCCCCAGCCTCATTCTTTGCACAATCCCTTCTTGTAACACCTGAGGACTACATTTCTTACGTTGTCTTGTGACAGCAGCGATCTTGACTGTAGCTGCATCATTCTTGGCTATTAGCAACTCATCCAACCTATTGAGAGTCATAAGATCTTGGAGTTCCTCTTCCTTGACAATCACAACTCCACTTTCGCAACGTAACGCGGCACTCACCAAACTATCTGCACTTTGATTCCAATCACGCTTCATATGCAAGAATTCGTGGGTGGGCCAAGATCGGAGACGTTCCAGTGCCTGCTGTCGTAACAACGTTAACCCCGGGGCTTTGCTTTCGATCTCGCCTCTCATATGTCTGATCACAAGATTAGAATCTCCACAGACAATCAGGCGTCCCCTGTCCATATCTGACAGGAGATCGAGGCATAGAAGCAGACCGTGATACTCGGCCTCATTTACCGTAAGATCGAGCTTGTACTTCGATGCTGCTGAGATCACTGTCCATTCTGGTAGGCTCCACACTATTCCACTGTATGCTCCGCCACTTCGTTTCACACGTGCAGATCCATCGAAGCTAACGACTAACAATCGTTCACCTGGCTCAACTGTTGGAGGTGGCATCGAGATCACTTGTCGCGGTTGCTTCCTGGGAGCGATCGAGATCAAGATCGAGTCCACTTCCTTGCGGGGTGTAATACTTGCCGCGATCACGCCTAAAATCTCATCCTCCCCTTTAGTACATTTCACGATCTCGAGAGTCCAACTCGATAGAAGTGCAGCCCATCGCCCTAACCTTCCTTGCAACCCGGATGAATGAAGTAACCACGCCAATGTAGAGTCAACACTTTAATCGATCTTGTCGCGAGCTGAGTGTAGCAGATATCTAGTATCCTGAGCAGAGCCAACACTTCTTTGTCGACCATACCATAGTTGATCTCGTTCGGCTTCAGCGTGCGACTGGTGAAAGTTACTGGCTTGTACACTCCATCGTGTTCTTGCATCAGGGCAGCTGAGATCGCCCACTTGCTGGTGTATACTACCACCACCGGTTGTCGATCCACATCGAAGTGTTGTAAGATCGGAGCATTCACGATCTTGTTCTTTAGTGTGGCAAACACTGTCCTAGCCTCGGCCCACGTGTTACCTTCTTCTGCAGCAACATTCTCATCGTCCCCAGTTGATTTTGTCCTTCGAGCGATCTCATAGAAATCCGCTTCGCGGAGCTCGTAAAGAACTGATGCGTAGATCGCGAAGTCTTCAATAAATCGGCTGTAGTAGTTGAGACTCCCCAAGAATGATTGCATCGATCTTAGGTTGGTGGGGAATGGTAACTCTTGTAAAGCCGACAAATCGTTTGGATGTGTCTCCAAACCTCCAGCTGATACACGATGTCCTAGATAGTCCACCTTCTGCCGACCCCAGAAGCTCTTGGCGACACTGATGGACAGGTTCCATTCGTCACAGGCATCCAGAAGCTTTTCCACCTTTTCGCATAGCGAATCCCACGATCTACCAGTTACCAGTATGTCATCGATGTAAGATCGACGTCCCAACACTGACTCATTTCTTTCATGATCGGTTTCCCCCGTCTCGAATACGTCCTTTCGGTCAGATCGATCTTGATCTTGGGTCACCTTCAAGAATCCATATAGTGCATTGTCTAGGAGTCTCTGGTGGATCTGGGGAGCGTTTTTAAGTCCGAACGGCATTCGATTCCACTCAAACAGCCCAAATGGAGTAATGAATGCCGAGATCGATCGGGCTCGATCTGTCATGGGCACTACCCAGAAACACTGGCCATATCCAAAGAACAGTACCAGAGAACCTTGTCGAGATCATCCAGCAAATCATTGATCAGAGGCATGGGATACACCATGAGCCTTGTCAGACTATTAACCAGGCGGTAGTCGATGCGCAACCGGATGTCGATCCCATTCTTCTTGATGATTACCACTATGGGTGGCGTCCAAGGAGATGTCGAATGTCGGATCATCCGAGCCGACAATAGTCCCTTGATTAGTTGATACAACTTTTCGCGGAACTGTATCGCCACCTTGCGGCAACGTTGAGCGACTGGCTTCGCATTCCCACATCTATGTCACATACCACTCCCTTCGCCGCTGGGGTGGTAAGGCATTCCCCTTTCCTATAAGAAGGTGCTTCCGTTTCCAGATAATCTGCACGAGACGCTCGATCTCCTCCTGGGTGTTGATATTGGCATCACCTATTTGAAGATCTTCGATCTTGACTTCTTGCGTGGTTGCGGTTACTTCTGGTAGCACAGCCATTTGATCTTCCACATCTTCTGCGAATAAGCTCCCCCCTTCCTTGATACAAACTTCGTCATCCATCGTAGGATCGCCAATGTTCGTCTCAATCTTGGTGTGAAGATCATTACTATTAACAGGATCAATCTTGCCTTGGTCAGATGTACACTTGCTTAATGGTAGACTTACGTCCCCGTCCCCTGCGATCTCGACATTCTGGACGGCTATTGCCGGCCGTGGTAAGATCGCAGTTGGTGTTACGTACTCGGGACGTTCCACCGCTGGTTCGGCGACCTGCTCGTTAATATCCACTTCACTGATCTCATCCGTAGTCGCCTGATACGCGAGATTTTGCCATTCAGCGTATCTCCTCGACCCTACAGATACATATCCCGGAATTCGGGGAACTCGATCTCCACTCAACCACATCGCGACTCTCGATCCTTCGTAGAGAGTTAATGCATGATCACTTATGTTGGTCACCTGTAGATAACGTGTTCTTCCTGGGCCGACTGTGATCGTTGGCACCCATCGATCTCCCTGGTGACCCATAACTTATACCGGTTTGACGTCTGACCGCGTAGCCTGATCTCGGCCGTCTGTCCGACATCGATCCAGTAGTGATCCTTCCAGCACACATGTTCGATCTTGTCACCGCAGAGGGGACGCCTACCAGCCCTCTGAAGGCGGACTTCGTCGGGCAAACATATCGTCCCATCAGCGAAATCGAGGCGGATACCCGCTGGCACCATGAAGTCCATTCCTAATATCAGATCTTGACCTCCAGTGGGTGGACCTACCCATGCATCAAAGAAGTATACTAGCGATCCTGCCAGCGTGATCTTGAGACGAGTACGTCCCTCGATCTTATATGGAGATCGTCCAACACCTTCGCAATCCAACGTTTGACTCTCATCAATGTGGCACCCGACCTTACGAGCAAAGGTGGCATCCAGTATGGATACCTCGGCACCACTGTCAAATAGCAAAGTTGCTTTTTTGTTGTTGATCTTCCCCATAGCTTAGATTGTTTGAACTTCTTGTCTGGAACATGATACTTCCAGTAATCTCGCAATTCCTCAGGGGAGATCTCAAGAGCCATCATCACACTCGATCTTGCATATTCGTCGATCTGGCGTAGACTTGACACTGTAGCCATAGATTTCTCCAGAAAATCACATGTATTGTCGATCGGATCGATCAGTTGATTAACTGTTGCCTCCGATTGTTTCTCGACATATGCATAGATGCAGTAGCTAGAACGCTCGTCTCGTACCGGTTTCAAACTCGGCGAGCATCCTAGTTTAACTTCTTTTCCGCCGTCTCTGGTAACAGGCTTGCTCTCAGCGGACACAATTGCCATTGATGTTTTCAGCTTTTCGGTAATACCATTTTCAACTTCATCGATTACTACGTCAGCGTAGAGTTGAGCTCTTTCGTCACTCATAGTATGTGCTCTCCGCAGTTCTTCTTGGTAGCGATTTGTACAATCTGAGTCATGACTAGTCAGAAGTGTAGTCATTTCAGTGGCAGTGGAAGAACCGATATTATCCAGTACCCCCGCAATTTTACGTTATTGTTCGTGTATGGCAACGTTAATGACTTCTTGGATATTTTTTTACAGAGACCTCGAGACCGTCTTGAAGTCGATGTTCGCATTCATTCATTGGCCGTATAAATAATGTCCCCATAGAAGCAATCAACTGTACTTCGGAATGATCAATAGGTACTTGTAATCGTGCATTTAACCTTTCTGATACTGATGTCAATGCGGTGTCTACACGCTCCGTAACATATCACCCGAGCTGGTCAATACCCTCATCAGTACGAGCATGAATGTCATGCATAACTTGTGCAAATCAATTTGAGTTTTCTGGCAAACGAATGATTCTTCTTCCATAATAACGTGTCATCGAGCTTGGAATTCCTTGGCATCGACATCAGCACCTTGCGTTCCACCACGCATCACGAACGCTTTCATTCTATTTTGCTAATTTCTTTTCACAGTGATTGCACTATCGCACGCAAGAACTTGTTTCTTCTTAGACGTTAGCCTCTTGAGATTCTTTTAATTCTCCGTGGGAGCTCACGACTACCTCGTTATTAGTCTGCTGGGATGAGATTGACAACGTCAAGGACAAAAGCTTTTGTTGAATAGTACGTACTCGATCTGATTGCGGTGGTCCTGGAAGTGTTTCCAAGGGGCAATTCCGAACTGACAACTTTAGCGAAAGGTTGAGTTCGTAGTTGAGCCAATGAGTACGCATTATTGTGAATACAATAATACGTACTCATTGGCTCAACTACGAACGATGCAACAACCATGAAACTCCAAACCATGCAACTGCAAACCGGACAGGATGGTTTGAAGGTATGGTTCGAACCAACATGTTCGGTTCACAGTTTCGTCCGAACCAAACCAATATGGTTTGGTTTAGTTTGTTCAAGGTGTGCAAAAACTGTAACTTAAGTCAAACCTAGACAAAACATGTGATTATATTCTTGCAACGAACATTATTCTCGTCTGCGTACGATTGTTACCGTACCTTCATCGGCAAACCTTTACGTATGGAACTTTGTAGTTCATATGCTTGTTTAGTGCATTAGGACAGTCAGTTTCTCTTTCCTGTCTTTCCACTCTATCTTCCGTAGTTTGAACTCCACAGCAAGTGCCATTTTAAACAGATTGTATTTGACGACTTAGAGACACGATGTCAGACATACCTTTTTTTCTCGTAACCGATTATAAAGACACCCTTAACTTAAATTAGCACATATCGCAAGAAAAACTCTATTAGCCTACAAGACCGCAGCTCTTGTCATTCTATTTGTCGTTATTTCCGTTGATAGTCATCATGGACTGCGTAATGCATATCTGGGTGTATTTCTTGTCATTCAGGGTTACGTTATTTGCTATCCTGCAATACATAATGCTTGCCTGGTGTTATCACCTTCAACTTGATGGTCATAATTGCCAAGAGAACAGCCAAACTGCTAGCTGGAACATACAATACATGTACAGTCGTGTCCCCGTTATGCGCACCATGATATTCGAATACACTGTCATATCTGTGTGCTATCCGCTTTACTCGTGGGCTATCATAACAGATATGTTTACAGTCACTCTGAAATCTCGTCGCGTAACCCCTGTTCATAACGGGTGGGACGACTGTAATTGCACCAACATAGACGAGGCGTTGGATGTTCTGTATATGACATGATGCTATTTCCGATTTTCGAGCGACAGGTGGATATTACGTTACGATGTGATTGGTTATAATATGGGTTATGAGAGAGGGGGAGCCTGGGACACGGCTGCACCCGTGCGACATCTGTGGAAGATTTTAGATGAACCTTCGCCTGACTGTAAAGGGGCCCAATGGACCAGAAGTGTACTTCAGAGTGTGCACAACTCTGAAGGTCAAATGCACTCTGTCTGGTCACCGGACTTTCCCCGACGATGAGTGCCTAATTCCTGGCGGAAAGTCTCTCAGAAGAACGTATCTCTGAGAGATCTCATCCCGTTACCGTCCCGCGCGACGATGATGGTTCAAGGATCTACACTACTTACCCGCAGAGACCAAGTATCGCGCGCCGGACGCCGCGCACCCGCGCAACCCTCAAAGAACTTCGTGTACGTTGAAGCATTGGTGCTCCGTACTATGATATTCCGTTCAAGACTCTGGTATTCCCCACTCTGAATGACCAAGACTTTGAAAACCAAAGTGATTTCAGACTCTGAAAACCCGGATACCAGACTCTGAAATCAACGAAGATTCAAGACCATACTGAAACCAAGCGAACCCAAGTTTAAGTAACGCAATCAAGTGATGTGTGACCTGCACATCACCTATAACGACGTCTCTACCCATCAGCCCATCGGGATCGGCTGCACTGACCATACTGAAACCAAGTTTAGGTCACGCAATCAAGTGATGACTGCCCTGCACATCCCCCGTGATGTCGCCTCTACCTGTCAACTCATCGAGATCTGCTGAACTGACTGTATACTGAAACCAAGTCAAGATACCTGATGCATACAAGAACCAAGTGTACCTGAGATATGAAGACTGAATGCATGAAGGACACCAAGGACGACAAGAAGAAGAGAGTTACCAGATATATATGAGAGTTATGAGAAAGATAAAACGATAAACAGAGTTCAATTTGCTTGCTACTGCACAAGTCCGCTTGAGAGGTATCCAAGCCACCGCGTAAAGGACGTACGCCGTGTGATCTCCACCAAATTCAGTCCCCTTAGGTGGAGATCAGGTAACGTAGAGACCTGAGAGGACCCGCCTATTCCATATCCTAGTTGGGTCGTTTGTTTTGTCTCTAGCGGTAGCCCATTTCATATTGCTCGTTTGGACAGGCTCTGGAAACTAGACAGTCGTTTCCAGGGTGCAAGGTAGACTGTTATATATAGCTGATTGTATTGGTTTATATTTCCCTCTATATTAGAGGGTGGTGCGCGAACGTGAAAGGGATACCAGACAGACCAGGTGTCTGGTAACGAGTCCCTAGTTGACCTGGAGTACTAGCCCACCGTTCAAGGACCCAGAAAGAATAAGAACGGCTGTATATATTTGTATATTCCTGAACTCTGCATATTTGTTGTTTATCTCTGAAAGTCAAGTATCTCGGTTCTGGATTTGTGATATCCAGACACCGATATCAGACTCTCTCTGGTATATTAACCTCTTCCCGACCACCAATTTTCTGGTAACCTACTTGGTTTCCAGAGACTCCGACTCCCAAACGCTCCTGGAAGGACTTCTTGAACCCCGACACCAGACTCCAAGGGAACACAACTTCTCTTCACTACGTACTTTTAGACCCCGGCGAGGGTCATATTCCCAAGACAACGAACCCACAGGGATACCACAAGGTACCACACGCCCACCTACGTTATAAGACTCTGAAATCCTTTCAGTAGTCATATAACCGGGTTCACTATACGCCACCTGCTCCGCGATCAAAGTTTTCACCGACTTCGCGACAACTGGTGCGCGTGCCCGGATCTTGGTATCGTGATATCACCGGATTTGAGAGTACAAGAAGAGAAAGTTTCCTGTCAAGCGTCTATATTCAAGATGGCTACACCAGGATCTGCGAGAGGAGGACGCCGTGGTCGCGGTCGCGGTGCTCTGACACGTCAGTCCAAGCGTCTTCAAGGATTGCCGCCTGAGGAGCAACCAGACTTGGATGCTATCCAGAAGGCAGCTGCGCGAGAGAAGAAGGCCGCTGAGAGTGTGAACGTCTCAGAACCGGCGGTCGAAGACCAGCCTGCTGCGGAACCAGAAGCTAAGGAGGCACCCGCTGTCTCTGGTGAACAAGGTTCTGAGGAAGGCCCGTCAGAAGTCGAAGTTTCTGGTGACGAGGTGACCACTGCCCGTGAGGGTGGTGATGAGGCGTCTGAGGGAGGCGCCGATATGGTTGAGTCCCCGGAAGTGGTCGATCTGTGTTCAGAGTCGACGACCTCCGGACAGTCCGTGGAAGAAGCGAAGCCAGAACCCGGACTCTCTGAAGATCGTGTTCTGCAGTCTCCGAAGTCTGAAGGTGCACCAATGTCGGATGACACGCTGATCAAGTCCGAAGATTCTCTGAAGACACCGTCTGATGAGTCTGGGAGGGCTGATTCGCTTGATGGAGAACGAGCGTTAAGGTATGTGCGTCGTGAGCTCCGCCGCTGAAAAGACATGGATGCCGGTAGAGTTGTCCCGCCAAGCGTCGAGTATGTATGGCCGACGACGAAACCCAGTGTAGCCGTCTTCCAGAAAGCCACTGCAGCGACCGGCGACTACATCAAGTGGCGGTGCTCCTTGTATTCCCTGAAGATATGTGGATTTCAGAGTTTCACGCGAGACGTCATGGCTTTGGTCGGATTCAAGACCTTCCTACATTGAGATTCAAATGAGCACGCTGACGGCACCAGAGTGTGTGCCGTTCTCCAGACAATGCTGTATGAGGCGGGTTTTGAATTCCAGAACTTGCTCCCGACGTGGTCCCAGACCCAGGCGTCAGCTATCTTCGAGTCTCAGGTACGCAGTGTGGCGACCGAACTTCAGAGTCGTCTCGCCATGGAACTGGTTGAGTGGGCCACTGTGACTGCCAGGTTACAAGTTAACCGACTCTCAGAAGGCATGAAACAAGAAGACACAACAAGCCGAGAAGGAACCGATAGTGTATTACCTGACAAGGATGCTGACCTACAAGGACGACAGCTGATCATGCGCCTCCGGGTGACCGGACTCCGAGTGACGCATAGTTCCAATGGTTCCAGCAGTGATGAGCCGCCGCAGTCCAAGCGCTTACAGCAGAGACCGCCGCGCCCTCAAGTCTCGTCAACACCGTCAGCCTTGTCGACGCCCGTCGCTGTCTTCATTGCCACAATACGAGAGTCGTTCTGATAACACACGACCAGAGTCCGGACTCCCATGTCTGAAGATCGTAACAGCTCTCAAACTCGAATGACGGATGTGCCGGTTCCCAGTGTTATCGGGACCTCTGATGATCAGTCGTCTGGATTTCAGACCTCGCGTGGAAGCTCTACAGACTCGTCCTTGATGTCTGTGAGTCGAGGGGCGGCATCACACATGCCGCTGTCCGCAGAGGGTCTGGCGTTGATTGCCCAAGGCACTGACGTCGGAGGAATGGTCTCCGGAGAAGGTATGGAATCCAAGTGACTCGAACGTTGTTTCCTGTGAAATCGGAGCCTGAAGACATCGACATGCTGGAAGAGGAGGCTGAGGTGTCAGATGTAAAGCCTGAAAAACAGGCGTTCGTCCATGAGCCTTCACAGGTTTCGGACAACCAACGTCAGAGATTCCGTCTTCATCTGTTTCCAGCCGAAGTGCAAGCCAGCGAAGCCACCACCAGAGTGTGAAGAGTGAAGACCTTCGGAAACGCCGTCTCGACGCTTGAGTTCCATCGCGTCGAGTCGCACGAAGTCTGGAGCTCGAAGCTCTCAGAGATCAGGGCCTGCCCAGATCGAACTGAACGTCATGAGGCAACAGCAGGAGTGGCAGAGCCGGATGGAGCAAGCGCAGATGGAGTTCTTGGCCCGAGAACGCTTGGAGTCCATGGAACGTGACCGCCGTCGGGAACAACGCGACTTGGAACAAGACGCGAGATCCAGACGCTCACCGACCGCTTGTTTGGAGTCTGAAAACGCGAGACTGGGGCGGAGAGACGTGCTGATGATGCTGAAGAACGGAGAAGTTTGGTATCGGAGAGTAAACCCAGAAGCCGCAGCGTGGCAGAGCTGGAGACGCTGAAATCGGATCTCTGGAGGTCGGAAAGCCAACGTCTGGAATCAGAGTTTGCTGATCGCTGGCGACAGCGAGAAGCCGAAGCCGAAGCCCAACATGTGCGCGCGACAGACGAGATGAAACGAGACTGGATTTCCCAAATAAAGACCTTACAGCAGCGGATGAAAGATATGGAAGCTGAGCGCGACAGGGAGAAAGAGAGTTCCCAGAACATGCAACACTTCCAAGCCGGTCAGTTGAGAAACCTTCGAGCAACATTGTCCCAAGTTCAAGAGGCGCGAAGGGTCGGTCATCCTGATTTAGCAACTGCAACCCCGGTGTTAGACACTGAGGACCCTGAAGTTGCAATTAAGTATCCGGTATTCGGATCAGAAATCAGAAGTGAGGTTAGGGTTGAACCATGTCGCACCCACCGGCTCTCAGGACGGCTCCTCGAGAAGTTGCGACCTTCCACAAAACTGCCCCTGCGCGAAGCTCGGTGACGAAGCGAGTGAAGGCCGAGAGGAATGGCGCCGCCGCTACGACCACTACAGCAACCCACGTGACTCGAGTAGCCTCGGTGACGGAAGCCAAGGGGGACATCAGGCGTGCATCGACTCCACGACGAGATCCACCCCGGAAATCAGACGCTAGACGGTCTAATGGAGACCGAGAGGCGCCCCGCCGAGAGAAGCCGTGGTGAAGCACCAGACCCTGGTGGAGACTCTGAGGACTCGAGCTCAGAATCCGAAAGCTCGTCTTCAGACGACTCTGAGCTTGGTGAAGTGGTGAACCTGACAGCAGCGACACAAGCCACAAGCGGGAACTACCCTTCTAACGTTGAGGCCGTTCATGAACTCTAACAATCTCGGAGAATTCGATCCTAGAGCCACACTCAGGAACGCATCCACTGGTGGGAGCGATTCACGAATATGGCGTCTCAAGGAGGGTGGTCGACCAAGACACGCATTCAGGAGCTCAAGTTGAAGCTTCCGGTATCTGCGCGTGACTGGTTAAACCAGCTCCCCAAGAGTGTGTCCCGTGACTGGAGGGAGTTGTCGTCAGAGTTCAAGAAGCGTTACTGTAAGGCGGGTCATCATATTCAGAGAGATATTTCACAATGGCTATGAAGGATTCTGAGACCCCGCTCGAATTCTTCTATCGACTCAACTCCGCCGCTGGGAAGGCCGACATTGACTTCAGAAAATCGTCCAAGCGTCTTGAGAAGCACGTGCTTCGTTTTATCACGAAGCTCAAGGATGCGCGTCTGAAAACTTCGCTACAAGGTCAGAGATTCCGACGTATTGCAGACTTGGAGTATGCTTTACAACAGGATGAAGATGTCTGGCGAACGGGTGACCAAGAGATGACCACCAGCAAGGCTCGAGACTTCCGAGCAGACAATATTCACGAGGACCGTTTAAGTACAAGCGCATGAACCGGACTTATGTCGTGAGAGACCCGGACTCTGAAGATTCTGATGATGATGACCACGAAAACCATAAGGGATCTTTAAAAATCCGATCAGGATGCCAGAGACCAAACCGGTGATTCCAGATTTCAGATTGTGACTTCAGAGTCTACCCGTGATGGAGACACTGCACAGGTTTCATCGAGTGCCTCGACAGCTCCGCCGAGCGTTAGTTGGACGCAGACCCTGACAAATGAAGTGTACCGAGTGATGGGTGACATGGGATGGCGTCCGCCGCCCCATTCCCGTCTGGAACGTCACGTCAGGGTTTTCATCAGAGACGTCCTGAAACTGGCAGTTATTGGAACAGTTTTGCGAGAAATGTCAACGCCCAGGACACTCAGAAGAAGATTGCTGGAGAGATATCACGTGTGGCAGGTGCCAGGAAAAGGGCATCCAAGTCGAATGTGTCGAGCACCCCCCTGTGAAGTGTGGGGAAAATTACATCCCGGAAAACCCTGTGAAGACTTGAAGACTCTGGAAACACTCAAGCAACTCGCCCGTCAAGGCGCACTAAAGGACATGCCTAACCACCTGAGAGAAGACTTCTGGTGATGAGGCAGACTCTGGGAAGCCGTTAAACTAATACGCCCGTCGGATGGGGATCCGAACGCGCCGGGCAAGGCAATACCCCAGAGTTATGTGTTCTAGTGTGTGTAGGACCGGCTGAGAAAGGTTCAAGATAAACCCCAACAATGCATGACCACTTTAACCCAGGAATCGGCTGTGCCTTTCAAAATCCAGGAAATAAGTTACCCGAGATCTCTGAAAACACTGATCCGATACCTGACGACACAGTGTCATTCAGACTGAAAGATGGCGAGTGCTACGGCTGGTGGGAGGATAATTACCCTGATCGTTCCAAGCGAGATGTGGTGATGGTGTACGGTGCTGTGAATGATCGCCGGACTAAGATTCTCCTGGATACCAGTGCGACTATAAACATTCTGAGTTACGACTTTGCGCGTAAGCTCGGACTCAGACTCAAGTCGCACAAGCAAACTAAGGTATCAGGGATGGTGGTGTTCCGACGTACATTGGCGCCAGCGCTGAGATCAAGCTGACACTTGGGCCAAAGAGGTGTACATTGTGGATGTTTGGGTCGCGAATATTGGTGAAGGAATTGATGTGCTTTTGGGAATGGGCTTTATGTTTGCCGCTGGAGTGAGGATCAGTACTCGCGAAGGTCTGGTGTCATTACCAGACGAAGTCGTGGTGATGATGTGTAATTGGGAACCCGGTGACCACATTGGTCGTAGCAGGTTTGTCAGACCAAGCGAGGCCGTTCTTCTGAGTCCTGGTGAGGAGTTCATTGTTAGGATTGATTTGG
>VOQZ01000387.1:0-36298 GCA_008079305.1 Phytophthora palmivora | reverse complement strand
TATACACACCGACGCAAACGCGCTCCACACACGTCAACGCTCACACATTTGCCACAACCCTCCAAATACGTCAGACTCCACCTTCTCCTTCACTGCCTATTCCAGCTTGCTAAAGGTTAATAAGGAAGAGTGCACAGGGCGAGCTGATTAAGAAGGCTTCTTGGCGAGGTTGCAAAACAAAAGTAATAAGTTTAAAGTCCTGCCTGCTGCTTACTCTGCCTACACTACCTTCTGCTCCACGAGCAGCAGCCTCCTATCCCAAAATAGATCTTCAGCTGTTGAATAAAAGTTGTGGCTGTGAGATTCGAACCCACAGCATAGACATTGCTGGAGTCGCAACTAAACCGACTCGCTACCGTGTGTAAGTCTTATCCCAAATCTACCCAATCCATCTTAGCATCCCAGCCGCATGATGGGAAGACGCAATCTGCGGCAGGTGGATTACGCGAACATCCTTGCGGGTACGCACGCGTCATCACATCCGCCAACACTCTCCATGATACGCAGCGTATCCTTGCTAGTTCTTCATGCATAACCCATTGACGAACGTATTGTGTTTGTTGCGCGCCAATACCTTAGTGAACCCATCAGCAATCATCTCGTCCGTCGGCTTGTACTCGAGTTCAACTGTTTTGCTCTCGACTTTCTCACGCAAGAAATGAAACTTGATATCAATGTGCTTCGTCCTTGTGTGGTACGCAGGGTTCTTTGCCAGTGCGATGCATCCTTGGTTATCTTGGTAGATTGTCGTAGCACCCTTGTTCTCGTAGCCGAGGTCTTTTAGTAGTTGCCGCAGCCACACTGCTTCTTGGATCGCATTGTAGAGAGCCATGTACTCGGCTTCCGTGCTTGATGTCGCTACAGTTGGCTGCCGCTTTGACTTCCACGAGATTGCGCTGCCATTCAAAAAGAACACATAGCCGGTTGTTGAACGTCGGGTGTCCAAATCACCAGCCCAATTTGCGTCAGCATATCCAACAAGCTCTCCCTTGATTCCACCATTGAATACGAGGCCGACATCCTGAGTGGTCTTGAGGTATTTGAGAACTCGCTTCGCAGCCACTCAGTGAGACTTGTTGCACCGCTCGCAGAACTTTGCAACTTCTCCGACCGCGTACGCAATATCGGGGCGAGTACTTGTCGCCAAGTACATGAGTGCGCCCACCAACTCGCGATATGGGTACATCGCCACGAAATACTCGTTTTCCGACGGCTTCATCAGCTTCGCACTGGAGTCTGCAGGGGTATAGACATCCTTGCACTTGTCGACGCCGAACTTTCCGCTAGTCGTTTGATGTACGCTCGCTGGTTCATGACAATCATCTTCTCGCGCTTGCGGTGGATTTCGATACCTAAACAGTATTTCAAATCACCCAACTCCTTGATGCTGAATTCGCTCCTTAGCGCCTCTTTGATCTCGGCAATATCATCCTTGGTCCTACTAAAAATCATGAGATCATCAACGTAGACAATGACGATGCTGCACTTGGATCCAGATCGTCGAATGTAAATGCATGGGTCAGCATCAGAGCGACTAAAACCTTGAGTCACAAGGCGCTTGTTGAGCTTGTTGTTCCATTGACGAGCCGCTTGTTTCGTACCGTAGAGTGCTTGTCCCATCAAGCACTTCTTATTCGGGTTGGCTTGGTCCACAAACCCGTCTGGCTGATCCATGTAAAGTTCCTCCTCGACATCACCGTAGAGAAACGCCGTGTCAACATCCACATTTTCAGCTTCCATATCTTCCTCCGCAGAAATTGCAGCCACAGCGTTGATTGACTCTTTGCGCGCGACAGGAGCAAACATTTCCGTGTAATCAATCCCTGGTCATTGTGGGAACCCCTTGGCGACCAACCGGGCCTTGAACTTCACAATATTGCCGTTTGGGTCACGTTTAATGCGAAAACCCCATTTGCATCCGATTGCCTTCTCATCGGACGGCATGTCAACGAGGGTCCAAGTCTGGTGGTCCTCCAACGACTTCATCTCACTCTCCATCGCGCGAAGCCACTCGCCATTGTATTTGCTCTTCATGACTTCATCGTAGGTAACCGCCCGTTCGCCATCATTGTCTTCAGTGTGCAAACAATAAAGTGAGTCGTGGTCGGCTTCGAAGTCGTCCAGGTTGAACTGCCCACGCCGCAAGTTTGGGAATTCCTGCTCATAGCGGACTACACCTCTTCGTTTGCGCACAGGTCGTACCATCCACTCTTCTTCGCCATCTCTTCCGGGAGTGCTGGATCCACGCGTTGGTACGGAATGGCTTGACCCATCGTGCTCTTCACATGCTGGCTCCTGGCGTGGTCGAGTCGGTGGTGTGCGAAATCCTTCTTCAGCACCAGCTTCATTGTTGATATCCTCGGCGTCGTCATCATTAGTGATATCGAATACGCCCTCCATAGCATCTCTCGGAACCTTCACTGTAGGTGCCTCGGCAAACGTCACACTTCTTGAAATGACGATTGATCCGTCACTGACTTCCAGAAGTCGATACGCTTTGCGCTGCTTTGCGTAACCGAGAAAAACACATTTTACCCCTGTGTCATCGAGCTTCTTGCGCTGCTGCTTGGGAACGTGAGCGTAGCACTCAGTTCCAAATACTCTCATGTGATCTAGACGCTCGCTTGAAGACCAACTCAAATGGACTAGAGTTTTGGTTAGATGTGTTTGGTAGCACATTTCGAATGTCAGTCGCCGTCATCATGGCCTCGCACCAATATGACTTGTCCAACCCACTCTCCTTCAACATACAGCGAGTCATCTCAACAAGCGTCCGGTTCGTACGCTCGGCTATCCCATTCTGCTCCGGGTTGTGCGGCACTGTAAATTCGTGCTTGATTAACTTGTCGTCGCAGAGCGTTTTCATGGATTTGTTCCAGTATTCGCCGCCGTTGTCACTGCGTAGAACCTTGATCTTTAGTCGAGCTGTCGTTCTGATCTCTTTAAGAAAGTCTAGAACGCCGCATACACCTCATTTTTGTTACGCATTGGGTAGATCGTGAGGTAACGACTCTTCATCAAGATGAAGGTCGCGATGTCCCGACTTGGAGATGGGTGTGATGGGACCCAGCACATTTGAACACACTCTAGTGTCCTTGCGTGCACTCTCCCTCGCTTCCAACTCCTCCTTTGTTGAGCTGAAAGGCTTACGAGACTGTTTGGCAGTCGTATAGACCTCACACACGTTACCACTTTCCGTTGGGACTCATGCGAGTTTCCCGTCTGTATCATGGTGTTTAGTGTACTGAATGATACGAGTCCGAGTCGCCAATGCCAGAGCTCGGCGTCGCCTCCAGCTGCAGAACACTCCTCGCTCAATTCTGTGTTCAGACACATCAGCTTTCCTTGCTTTCGCCCAGTAGCCACCACATGATCACCACGTTTCACGACACACTTCTCGCTATCCATAGTCATCGTCTTCCGCGTGCAGTCACAGCCGTCAGCGAGAACAGGTTCTTGTTCAGATCTTGAACATGGAGCACATTCTCCAGCTTTGCGTTGATCCATGAGCGATCAGTTCGCACTTGCAGAATTACCGTACCAAAACCAATAACTTTTAACTCCGCGCTGCTCTTGGCACTCAAAACGCTTCGACCGTTCTGTACCGCCGTATACTCGCTGAACGACTTCCGCGACTTGCACATATGTGCTGAAGCTCCACTGTCCATAACCCAATCTTCGCTTGCAAGTAGCTCAGCCGCGTTAAAGGCGACATTAGAATGGTCTTGAACTGGTCCGCGTGAGTTCGAGTCCGACGGGCATTCCCTCGCAAAGTGATCCTTTGCCCGCAGTTGTAGCAGGCACCAGTTGTCCCCTTCTTTCATCCACCGTGCTGGGTTTTCTTCTTGTTGTGTTGCTTCCCAGTACCCTTACTGGCAATAAGCGCGGTCGCATCCTCTATATGTATCGAGTCCTTCTAACGCACTGATTCTGCAATCAGCTTGCTCACGAGGTCCGCCAAGCTGAAAGTTGTCATTGACATGCGAAACGGTTGCACCAAGCTTTCGTAGTTTGCAGGTAGACTCCGCAGCATCGTCGCGCAGACGTCTTCCTCATTTGGCCCGCACTTCGCGTTTCTCATCTTCAGCACCAGTGTCTCCAACTCCATCACGTGATCCTTGATGGAGGACGTGGTGTACTTGAACGACGCGAAATTCTTCTCGAGCCACAGCCGATTCGCCATGTCTTGCGTGCGGTGGAAGTTTTCCAGTCTTGTCCACGCTTCTCTTGCAGTTGCCGCATCAATCACGTGCATAAGCTGCGAGTCCTTCATATTCAGCACGATCGCCGCGTGCGCTTGCTGCTCCTTGATCGCAGTCATGTTGCCTTCGCCGGAGACCACTCCCCACAACCCCTTAGACGTCAGATACATCTTCATCTTGTAGCTCCATTGCGCCGTTGAAAGTTTCAACCTTGAACTTGGAGTTGTCGTTGTCTGAGCTCATAACCTAAAAATCGATGAGGAAGGGTGTGCAGGGCGAGCTGATTAAGAAGGCTTCTTGGCGAGGTTGCAAAACAAAAGTAATAAGTTTAAAGTCCTGCCTGCTGCTTATTCTGCCTGCACTACCTTCTGCTCCACGAGCAGCAGCCTCCTATCCCAAAACAGATCTTCAGCTGTTGAATAAAAGTTGTGGCTGTGAGATTCGAACCCACAGCATAGACATTGCTAGAGTCGCAACTAAACTGACTCGCTACCGTGTGTCAGTCTTATCCCAAATCTACCCAATCCATCTTAGCATCCCAGCCGCATGAGGTTTTCGACGGGTCCAACTACGCGCTATGGAGCTATAAGATGAAGATGTATCTGACGTCTAAGGGGTTGTGGGGAGTGGTCTCCGGCGAAGGCTGTTAGAGGGTGCTGCGTGTGCATGTACGTGCGTGTGCACACCTCTACATGAGGATGATGTGCCACTGCTTGCGTGCTGAGAGCAGGTGGCGACCGCGCGACACGCATGTGTGGTGTGCGTGTGCGCGCGTGTTAGTACATGTGTTTGCATTAGTGTGCAAAGTTTGGCGGGTATCCAGTGAGTATCTTGTGGCTCAGCTGGTAACGCACCTGGGATTTGCCCGGGTGGCGTGGGTTCAAATCCCATGTCGAACATTCTTTGCATGTGGTCGACTTTTTACATGTGGGATCCCGCGTGGGATCGGGGATTCTTTGGCTGTCGTTACAGCAGTTAGAGGACGCCTAGGTGATAGAGGGAGGTAGAGACGTTAGGATTAACTTGCTCAATCGCACACTCACTTTTGGTTTTCTTATCCCGGCCACAAGCCTTCTCCAAAACAACCACTCTGCCGTTTCAACTTCCTTTTGGTTATGAGCCCAAGCAGCGACACGAAGTTCAAGATGGAGCCCTTCGACGGCTCCAACTACACGTTGTGGAGTTACAAGATGAAGATGTACCTGATGTCCAAGGGATTGTGGGAGGCGGTTGAGGGCAAGGTCGAAGCTACGTCGGCGAAGGAACAACAAGCGCACGCAGCTATCGTCCTCAACCTGAGTGACTCGCAGCTAATGCACGTGGTGACCGCAACAAGCGCTAAGGAAGCGTGGAACAAACTGAAGGCGTTTCACAAGGCGCAAGACGTGGCGAATCGGTTGTGGCTCAAGGAGAAGTTCTCGTCGTTCAAGTATACGGCATCGTCTGTGAGCGAGCACGTGACGGAGTTGGAAAAGCTAATACTGGAGATGAAGAACGCGGACTGTGAACCAAGCGATGAAGACGTGTGTGCAACGCTGCTGAGAAGTCTACCAGCCAGTTACGAGAGTCTGGTGCAAGCATTCCGTATGGCAATGACGGAATTGAAGCTAGCCGACTTAGTGGGCAAGTTAATTGCTGAAGAGGTGCGTCAGAAGGACACAACACGCATCGAAGAGGCGACTGCACTGGTTGCGGACAAGGGCAACGCGAAGCAGTCGAGAAAGGAGCGAGGGCTGCGCAAGAAAGGCCCCTGCTTTAATTGTGGCAAGATTGGTCACTACGCAAGAGAATGCCGAGGTAAATCAACCTCGGATGAAGGAGAGTACGACGAGTCTAACGTTGCTTTCAATGTGACCGATGGCTTTGCTAGCGAAAGCTGGGTGATGGATAGCGGGGCGTCGTCGCACATGTGCAAGACACGCGCTGCGTTTGTTGACTACACGACTGTGAAAAGTCCACGCAACGTGTCAAGTGCCAAGAATAACACCAGTCTGAAAGTTCTGGGATATGGGACTGTGATTCTGCGAGTGTGGGCCGGGGGTTCCTGGATCAATGCTCGGCTGGAGAGGACTTTACACGTCCACGATCTGAACAAGAACTTATTCTCGCTAACGGCTGCAACTGCGCATGGGATGACTGTCGTCATGACAAGTAACAAGTGCGTGGTGAAGCGTGGAAACCAAACTGTTGCGACTGGAAGGAAGCAAGGCAGGCTAATGTATCTTAACACTGACGACGCAGAAGAGTGTCATGTGGCTGGTACCGACATCGATATCTGGCACCGGCGCCTGGGACACGCATCCTACAGAGTCCTCAATGCGATGGTGAAAGATGGGCGACTAAGTGGTGTACCAGTTGAGCTTGGGACAGTGTGCGGTGTGTGTGCAACCTCAAAGCAAGTGCGGAAAACATTTAAGTCCACGAAGGACGAGCTCGAAACCAGGGAGAGCAGACGCACGGATAATATGGTGTGTTCCGATGTTCTCGGACCCATCACTCCTGAGTCAAAGTCTGGATTCAGGTATATAGTGACATTCATCCTGATGAAGAGCCGCTACGTGACTATCTATCCGCTACGTAAGAAAAGTGAGGTACCAGGTGCGTTCATGAAGTTTTGCAAGGACATGAAAACCACCGGGTTGGAGATCAGGGTGTTGCGGAGTGACAACGGTGGGGAATATCGCAACGCAGAAATGGAGGCACTGTGTGGCGAGGAGTCGATCAAGCAGGAATTTACGGTGCCATACAACCCCTAGCAAAATGGCATGGCTGAACGAATGAATAGGTCACTCGTGGAGATGACGCGATGCATGCTCAAGGAAAGCGGGCTGGACAAGGCGTACTGGTGTGAGGCCATTATGACTGCGGCAGACATTCGCAACGTGCTGCCAACAACGTCCAAACCCGACTCAAGTCCGTTTGAAAGTGTGTTCAAGCGTGAGCCGAATTTGGATCACATGCGAGTTTTTGGTTCTGAATGCTACGCTCACGTGACGAAGGAGAAACGCAAAAAGTTGGACGATTCTGGCGTTAAGTGCTACTTCTTAGGCTACGCGAAGCAGCATAAGGCATACCGACTTCTCAACGCAAACGACGAATCCATCATGATTTCAAGGAGTGTGACGTTCGCGGAGCATCCTGTGGTGGCAAAGCTAAAGAATCGCGGTGAGCGTGTCGTTGACATTCTGGAAGACGCCGATACTGAAGTGGAGGATGCGGGAATTGAAGTGGAGGGAGGTACAGACTTCGAACCCCACACCCCACCCACCAGACCCAACAGACCACACGCAGGACCCACGCAAACTGAACACGATAGACCAACTCACTCTGTACCAACCCGAGGTTCAAGCACACCAGGGAGAGACGGTGAAGAAGAGTGGATGGTGCGTCCGGAACGTAAAAGGCGTGGAGTTGTGCGCTATCAAGACGAATACCCTGGGACTCGTCGGGGTGAGTTCAACTTGGATGACTTTGAGGCTGAGTTCGATTCCCTCTATTGTCTACTAACCGAAGACGATAACGGCGAGCGTGCGGTGTCATACGATGAAGTTATGCGCAGCAAGTACAAGGATGAGTGGCTTCATGCCATGGAAAGCGAGATGAAGTCACTTGAAGATCACCGCACCTGGAAGTTGGTGGACATGCCGTCAGACAAGAAGGCAATCGGATGCAAGTGGGTTTTTCGCATTAAGCGTGACCCAACCGGAAAGATTATCAAGTTTAAGGCTCGTCTAGTGGCTAAGGGTTTCACGCAACGCCCGGGAATCGATTACACGGAGACTTTTGCTCCCGTAGCACGCAAGGAGTCCATCAACACAACCATGGCAATCGCTGCAGAGGAAGACATGGAGGCTGAGAACGTGGATGTGGATACAGCATTTCTCTACGGTGATGTGGAAGAGGAGCTATATATGGATCAGCCAGACGGTTTCGAAGATCAAGCCAACTCAACCAAAAAGTGTCTATTGATGCAAGCGCTTTACGGTACAAAGCAGGCAGCACGCCAATGGAACAGCAAGCTAAATAAGCACTTGGAGGGCCAAGGCTTTCATCGGTCAGCGGCGGATCCGTGTGTGTACGTTCGGCGTTCAGACTCAAAATTCAGCATCATTATCGTCTATGTGGACGACCTCATGATATTTAGTAGGACGAAGGCCGAGATCAGTGAGATCAAGGAGGCGCTGAAAGACGAGTTCAGCATCAAGGAGCTCGGTGACCTGAAGTACTGTCTCGGCATAGAGATCCACCGCAACCGCGAGGACAAGAAGATCGTGATGAACCAACGAGCATATATTCAACGACTCGCGGAGAATTTTGGCGTGGAAAACTGCAAGGCAGTGCACACACCAGCGGACAGCAACTCGAAACTGGTGAAGCCATCTGAAGAAGATTTTGTGCCGAAGTACCCGTACCGCGAGTTGGTGGGGGCTTTGATGTACCTCGCAACTTGCACGCGCCCAGACATTGCTCAAGCTGTGGGTGAGGTGTCCAAGTATTGCGAGCGTTACAACAAGTCTCACTGGGTGGCTGCGAAACGGATATTAAAGTATTTGAAGACCACTCAAAACCTGGGGCTTGTGTTCAACGGCGGAACTAAGGGAGAGCTGATCGGCTACGCCGATGCAAACTGGGCGGGTGATTTGGACACCCGGCGCTCGACTACAGGCTATGTGTTCTTTCTACATGGGAGTGCAATTTCGTGGAAATCGAAGCGACAGCCGACAGTAGCAACATCGAGCACAGAGGCAGAGTACATGGCCCTGTATAATGCTACTCAAGAGGCAGTGTGGCTGCGTCAACTGCTGCAGGACGTGGGATTAGAGTGCGTGGGTGCAACTACAATTTTCCAAGACAACCAAGGTTGCATCGCGCTCGCCAAAAACCCAGCATACCACTCGCGTACTAAACACATCCACCTTAAGTATCACTTCCTGCGCGAGAAGGTGGAAGATAAGATCATCATGCTCGAGTACAAGCCGACGGAACAGATGATGGCAGATGGGTTTACCAAGGCGCTGGCGCGACCCAAGCACCGCCAGTTTATCGCCGGACTCGGCATGGACGACTAAGACGCCAAGCACAGTGCATCAAGGGAGAGTGTTAGAGGGTGCTGCGTGTGCATGTACGTGCGTGTGCACACCTCTACATGAGGATGATGTGCCACTGCTTGCGTGCTGAGAGCAGGTGGCGACCGCGCGACACGCATGTGTGGTGTGCGTGTGCGCGCGTGTTAGTACATGTGTTTGCATTAGTGTGCAAAGTTTGGCGGGTATCCAGTGAGTATCTTGTGGCTCAGCTGGTAACGCACCTGGGATTTGCCCGGGTGGCGTGGGTTCAAATCCCATGTCGAACATTCTTTGCATGTGGTCGACTTTTTACATGTGGGATCCCGCGTGGGATCGGGGATTCTTTGGCTGTCGTTACAGCAGTTAGAGGACGCCTAGGTGATAGAGGGAGGTAGAGACGTTAGGATTAACTTGCTCAATCGCACACTCACTTTTGGTTTTCTTATCCCGGCCACAAGCCTTCTCCAAAACAACCACTCTGCCGTTTCAACTTCCTTTTAAGGCAACATGACTGCGATCAAGGCGCAGCAAGCGCACGCGGCGATCGTGCTGAATATGAAGGACTCGCAGCTTATGCACGTGATTGATGCGGCAACTGCAAGAGAAGCGTGGACAAGACTGGAAAACTTCCACCGCACGCAAGACATGGCGAATCGGCTGTGGCTCGAGAAGAATTTCGCGTCGTTCAAGTACACCACGTCCTCCATCAAGGATCACGTGATGGAGTTGGAGACACTGGTGCTGAAGATGAGAAACGCGAACTGCGGGCCAAATGAGGAAGACGTCTGCGCGACGATGCTGCGGAGTCTACCTGCAAACTACGAAAGCTTGGTGCAACCGTTTCGCATGTCAATGACAACTTTCAGCTTGGCGGACCTCGTGAGCAAGCTGATTGCAGAATCAGTGCGTTAGAAGGACTCGATACATATAGAGGATGCGACCGCGCTTATTGCCAGTAAGGGTACTGGGAAGCAACACAACAAGAAGAAAACCCAGCACGGTGGATGAAAGAAGGGGACAACTGGTGCCTGCTACAACTGCGGGCAAAGGATCACTTTGCGAGGGAATGCCCGTCGGACTCGAACTCACGCGGACCAGTTCAAGACCATTCTAATGTCGCCTTTAACGCGGCTGAGCTACTTGCAAGCGAAGATTGGGTTATGGACAGTGGAGCTTCAGCACATATGTGCAAGTCGCGGAAGTCGTTCAGCGAGTATACGGCGGTACAGAACGGTCGAAGCGTTTTGAGTGCCAAGAGCAGCGCGGAGTTAAAAGTTATTGGTTTTGGTACGGTAATTCTGCAAGTGCGAACTGATCGCTCATGGATCAACGCAAAGCTGGAGAATGTGCTCCATGTTCAAGATCTGAACAAGAACCTGTTCTCGCTGACGGCTGTGACTGCACGCGGAATGACGATGACTATGGATAGCGAGAAGTGTGTCGTGAAACGTGGTGATCATGTGGTGGCTACTGGGCGAAAGCAAGGAAAGCTGATGTGTCTGAACACAGAATTGAGCGAGGAGTGTTCTGCAGCTGGAGGCGACGCCGAGCTCTGGCATTGGCGACTCGGACTCGTATCATTCAGTACACTAAACGCCATGATACAGACGGGAAACTCGCATGAGTCCCAACGGAAAGTGGTAACGTGTGTGAGGTCTATACGACTGCCAAACAGTCTCGTAAGCCTTTCAGCTCAACAAAGGAGGCGTTGGAAGCGAGGGAGAGTGCACGCAAGGACACTACAGTGTGTTCAAATGTGCTGGGTCCCATCACACCCATCTCCAAGTCGGGACATCGCGACCTTCATCTTGATGAAGAGTCGTTACCTCACGATCTACCCAATGCGTAACAAAAATGAGGTGTATGCGGCGTTCTAGACTTTCTTAAAGAGATCAGAACGACAGCTCGACTAAAGATCAAGGTTCTACGCAGTGACAACGGCGGCGAATACTGGAACAAATCCATGAAAACGCTCTGCGACGACAAGTTAATCAAGCACGAATTTACAGTGCCGCACAACCCGGAGCAGAATGGGATAGCCGAGCGTACGAACCGGACGCTTGTTGAGATGACTCGCTGTATGTTGAAGGAGAGTGGGTTGGACAAGTCATATTGGTGCGAGGCCATGATGACGGCGACTGACATTCGAAATGTGCTACCAAACACATCTAACCAAAACTCTAGTCCATTTGAGTTGGTCTTCAAGCGAGCGTCTAGATCACATGAGAGTATTTGGAACTGAGTGCTACGCTCACGTTCCCAAGCAGCAGCGCAAGAAGCTCGATGACACAGGGGTAAAATGTGTTTTTCTCGGTTACGCAAAGCAGCGCAAAGCGTATCGACTTCTGGAAGTCAGTGACGGATCAATCGTCATTTCAAGAAGTGTGACGTTTGCCGAGGCACCTACAGTGAAGGTTCCGAGAGATGCTATGGAGGGCGTATTCGATATCACTAATGATGACGACGCCGAGGATATCAACAATGAAGCTGGTGCTGAAGAAGGATTTCGCACACCACCGACTCGACCACGCCAGGAGCCAGCATGTGAAGAGCACGATGGGTCAAGCCATTCCGTACCAACGCGTGGATCCAGCACTCCCGGAAGAGATGGCGAAGAAGAGTGGATGGTACGACCTGTGCGCAAACGAAGAGGTGTAGTCCGCTATGAGCAGGAATTCCCAAACTTGCGGCGTGGGCAGTTCAACCTGGACGACTTCGAAGCCGACCACGACTCACTTTATTGTTTGCACACTGAAGACAATGATGGCGAACGGGCGGTTACCTACGATGAAGTCATGAAGAGCAAATACAATGGCGAGTGGCTTCGCGCGATGGAGAGTGAGATGAAGTCGTTGGAGGACCACCAGACTTGGACCCTCGTTGACATGCCGTCCGACGAGAAGGCAATCGGATGCAAATGGGGTTTTCGCATTAAACGTGACCCAAACGGCAATATTGTGAAGTTCAAGGCCCGGTTGGTCGCCAAGGGGTTCCCACAATGACCAGGGATTGATTACACGGAAATGTTTGCTCCTGTCGCGCGCAAAGAGTCAATCAACGCCGTGGTTGCAATTTCTGCGGAGGAAGATATGGAAGCTGAAAATGTGGATGTTGACACGGCGTTTCTGTGGTGTTGGGTTCTAACTGTGGGGTAGCTATTCTGTGATGTTGCAGAACGCACAAATCCGTCAGATGTGAGTAAATATAACGCAACCACGACAATCGCCGAGTTAGGTCGGCGTTTGTTGGCCTGCGCTGGGTTGTCCCCTAGCGGTTCGGCCCTTCCGGGACAGCTGGTGTCTCGCTTCCGCCGAGTACCAACCAACCAAGCCAGCCAATAATACGTTATCCCGTGCTCTCCACCAAAGGATGGACGACGGCGCGTTAGCGCTTTTACGGGTCGCCGAGGCAAAGGTTACTCGGCTGAAAGAGTAACGATACCCGGCTGTACGGTATACCGACCCGCCGAGCTCGGCGCGGTTTGTTCTTCGCGTTGGCGAGACGCGCCCTTCTCCGGGCCAACCTAATCTCTTGGCGCTACCAGTCAGAACTCTACAAGCTATGCCTCTCGAGTTCTGACGGCAGACATAATCCGGCCCGTGCAGGGACTTACCGGAAGAGCGTACACGTGTTCTGGTCCTAGAAAATTCTGCTCTGTTTAATACTAGGGCTTAAGCCCCTTTTCTGATTCCTAATTGGTTTCTATACAAATATCTAGCGAAATAGAGTCGTTACAGATCTTGCCGACCCTTCAGCCCAGTCGATGCGACTGTTCCTGGCTCTCTCAACAACCTGTGACCTCTGTGCTCGGTCGCATCTTCTTCTTATAGCTGTGGTGCTATAGCCGAGTCCTTGGACTCGGCTTCCCCCTCCAGAGACGTCCACGGCGGAGGATTGAGAGACATCAAGGTATCCATTGCAGGTCCCGTAATAAAATCCTCGATCTCGATTCGAGAAGGTGTTGCAGAGGGAGCCACGTCAGGAAATAGCCATTCGGAAACGCCAAGCAGAAGATGACTTATCACCTGCGTGTTCAAGGTGGAGATGCTCAAGTGACTTACGCGATCCGCATCCCAAGGAAAGACGTCCGTCGAGCGAAAAAGACGTCTGGTAATGAAACTGAGAATCCACTCTGATCTTGGGACTCTAGGATGGGGTGGAGTCAGGGTAGTGGCCTCGGAGGATTGTAGGATATCGGAAAGCGACTTACTCGCACCAGACGCGAGATCACCGTCATCAGGAATAGATTCGGGGTCGTCAGCAGGTGTATCAATGTCTGGGGACTGCTCAGGTAGATCGTCGGAGGGATTATAATCGCTTCCCTCACCACCCAAATCGATGGGGTGGCCGACAGTCCCCGACGAACCCAGATCTCCCTCAGACTGTTTAGATCCGAACGAGATTTAGCCAAAGCAGCCAGCATCGCGGGATTGTCCGCATCATCTTCAGGAGAGCCGCCTTCTTGCTCAATCTCGGACTCTTGAGGAAGATCGGGGAGCTCAGGCTCAGGAATTTCGGGATCTGGGTCCTCAGGGTCAGGAAGATGACACGAGGCGGTTTTCAGAAAATTGCCTACGACGTGCCGTCACCTCTGTGACTTGGAGTGTGTATTGGACTGTGATTGGTGGATGACTTGGATGCGGCGCGGCTGCACCCGTGTGACACGGATGGCGATTGTGGGAATAAAATGAAGTTATGGGATAAATCCAGTACTTGACCGCAGATGGGCCCAACTGGCTGGAAGTGTGATTCCTGGGAGTGCACACCCAGGGGTGCAAAAAACACTCAGTCCAGCCGCGGACTTTCCCTTACGATGAGTGCCTAAAGTCTGGCGGAAAGTGTCTCTGGCGAACGTATCCCAGAGTACACCTCATCTTGCTGTGGACCATAGTAACGACAAAGGATCATATTACCCTGAGAAACCAACCCACTACCACCATGATCATGCGCAGGAGGCCGCTAAACCCGCTAAGTGTTTGGATCTATGGAGATAAAATGTGAGTCTGTGACGGAACAGACTTAATATCCAGAGTACCGCAGTATTACCCAGAGTTCACCCCCCTGAGTACGGGTGACCCAGAGTTCAAGATGAATCTCTGGGTTTGGATCACGAATCCAGACTCTAAATACCAAAATCAAGTACCTCCCAAGCCAACATCCAGAGATCATCCCAACCCCCAGAGTTTCACAGAGATTTCAGGGATGACCCTGAGTTTCATGTGATTCTCTGGATTTCGAGTCAGTCTGAAGCCAGTTTGCAATCAAGTGATGTGTGACCTTGAAGGATCAACATGGATGTGCAGATTAGACACTATCAAGGAATCGAGAGGGAATCCCGTGTCATACTAGACCAAGGCTAAAGACCCACATTTGGTACATTCGAACCCCGACAACAACGGAATCGCAAGACAATCGCAAGTTTGGACCGCTGAACCCAAGGTATACTCAAGACAAGATATTCGACCTCAAGCATAGTGAACAGAAGATATTTGCCCAAAAGAATGCAGAAGAGTTAGAGAAAAAGAAGTAGCTGATAAAAGACAAACAGAGTTCAATTTTCCCTGTACTGCGCAAGTGACTTCGGCCAAGCCTGCCGACGACCATTCCGGAGGACCCGAGACTACGACCGCGGGACGCTAAGGGCACATCAACGGTGAAGGACGACCGTCTGTGTGGACTCCATCAAACTCAAGTCCAGTTAGGTGGGGACCAGTGACGGCCTTGAGCTTCCTGGAGTGATCCATCTATTCCATATCCTAGTTGGGTCACTTGCTGTGCTCGTGGTAGCCCATTTCATATTACCGAGGGTATTCTGGGGTGCTAGGTAGTCGCCTCCAGGATTTTGTATTGACTGCTTGTGTGAAGGGAAGGTTATTGATAGTGATTGTATTTTCCTCCTGTATTGGAGGTGGTGCGCGTTTGTGTGAGTCTCAGGGGAGCTAGGCCCCTGAATTTAGGACTCGAGTGAGCCTAGTGTAGGAGTGACCCACCGTCCGAGGGTCCAAAAGAATAAGTGACGGTTAGTTGTAGTGTTTGTATACTCTGTATTTGTTGATTTATCAAGCTAAGAGGGCATTTGGGTAAGGTGTCTTCTGAGTTCCAAGTCCCGGAGTCGATTGAAATCCCGGACCCTGAATCTGTGATATTCTGGGTCTTGGGTGATCTGATTCTCTGGGTTTGCCTTTTGGTGTGGAGGTGCGTTCTGGATTAGACGTGCACTCCGGCACTTCTTCAAGGCTACACTTACAATCGGTGGAGTGCCGTTCCGTCGAAGACAAACGAGCCGACAGGGATTACACGAGGTACCCACGCCAACCAAGGGGAGCGATTCTCTGGGTCTAAAGCTTCACGGCTGCGAACCCCTGGATCAATCGCCTTGCTGTTGACTCTCAAGTCGATTCTCTGGGATTACACCCTGAGGAACATCTTGGGCTGCGCTATACAAACCCCCTGGGCGATAAAGGTTTCATCGGCCTCGCCACAAAGATCGTCAGGGAAATTGGAAGAAGAAAGATCAAGCCATCAAGTCTTGTGAGATCGGGTTGGCGACAATTCCGACCCAGATTGAGGACGCGTCAGACTTGCAGGAGTCGGAAGAGCGACATCTTGGTTGAGGGAGCGAGCTACAGCCCAGAATCGACTCTATGCGTCCTTGTAATGAGACGAGAGAGCAGCAAGCCCCCGCTTCTGGCTCACGAACTGGTGATCGACTTGGGAACGGGCAGTCTGAAGATCAGCGACCTGTTGCTCTAAGCGGGAGATGTTGGCCCTCATAGAATCAACATGATTCCCACGAGCGCGAAGCTCGGCACAAACCTTGTCCAAACGCTCGGATGTGGAGGTTACCTTCGCTACTGCCTGATCTCGCTCAGATTGAGCTTCATGACAGTCTGTCCGGAACTGGTCGCGTTCCTCCTGAAGCCGGGTGATACGGCGATCTTGCGCACTGATTTGACGCTGGAGCTGGAGGGCCGCTGCTTCTAGTGAAGCTTCTGACCGCTCCAGGGCTTGACATCGCTGCTGTGGTGTAGACAATTCTTGATCTCTGTCTTTCAAGCGCTGACGGACATCCAATAACGACTGATCTTAGGTCTGGTCACGTTGACGTGCAGCTGCCAGTTCCTGATCTTGGTTGAATAGAAGTCGAGCGAGTGCAGGTGGAGGTGGGGAACCAAGATTGGGGTGACTGGTTATGGCCGCCAGCTGAGCTTGGAGATTCTGGACCTGGCGTTTCAGAGTATCGATCTCGTCTTCCAGACACAAGATCGTGCTCTTGGAAGTGGCTTGTAGCTCACTGTAATCATCGCGGAGCTTAGAGACTTTGTCAAGCTTCTCTCCAAGCTCCTCGACAGCCTATCTGCTCTCCACCAGTTGTGTGTTGGAGTTCTCCAGCTCCTCAATCAGTGGGTCGTATCGATCCTGGCAAAACTTGGCGAACGGCTTGGCCTGGGATCGCAAGTGATCCAAATGATGATGAAGATCACCCAGGTGGTGAATGGAATCCGTGTGGGCATGTTGGAGATCTTCGTGGTCATCTTGCAGCTGCCGGAAGATCGACTCTTGATTGATGGCGTTCTCCACACCCCGGAGAGAAGACAGGATGTCCTGGAAAGAGGCCCGAACGACCTGCAGATCCAGGTGAGATCGATGAACGTGTGCCGTCGGTGCTGAAGACAATCGACGACATTCGGGACACGATGAAACGGGCCGAGACGAAGGAGAAGAAGGAGGGTCAGGATCGACCGAAGTGGCCGCTATCGCAAGTATGTCCAGTTGATCCAGCGAAGACGTCGATCTTGGAGCAGAGGAAGTGGGAGTGGAATCTTGATCTTGAACCATGGAGGATGACCGGTTGGGAAGAAGATGCGATGCAGCGAGCGAAAGCAGTTGTGCTGCAGTCACTCGTGCAGTGGACGGTTGTGGTGAAGCAGATAAGAAGTTTTCCGACTTCGATCTCGTCCCGTCAATCGAGATCAAGAGCAATCCCTCCTGATAGTGATCCTCGATATAGTGACATTCACTATAGTGACCAAGCGAATGCGTGTGCCATCATCCCCGTCCAAGACGATTGTACCCACGCGATATCGATCCTGGCAGGTAATATCGATTAATATTTTTTTATAGGTATTATGGAGCCAGTGCAGTATGGATAGCCACAGATGGGAAGCATAGGATATTAACCATTAATTCAGAGGTGTTTTTACCTTTTACTACACAAGTTTTCCTTCATATACGCTATTCCGGGTAGGGATATACAAGATTGGCCCTCCCGACGCCACGCAGGATCAAGATCGACACTAAGTGGAACCCCTACGCCCAGATTGCTTGGCTGGACGTCCGTCAACCCTCAAATCTCAAGACCCGCAATAGGAAACGTATTGGAAGCTATTGAATAAAGGTCACACACCGACCACAAGACCCCCTCCAGGCCAAGATCGACACTGGTCAGAGCAAGGATGATCGAGTACAACCAAGATCGAAGCTCAATAACTACACGGCGCAGCGAGTAGAAGTATCCCCGATGCTGCCACCTCTCCCGCTGTCCTGTCAGACAGCAAGATCGACATCAAGCGCGTCTATCGAGATCACCCGAGGAGCGATCTAGTCCCACCGACGGGTACACAAGGTGAGATCAAG
The DNA here is from genome assembly GCA_008079305.1 of Phytophthora palmivora. Classification (NCBI taxonomy): domain Eukaryota; phylum Oomycota; class Peronosporomycetes; order Peronosporales; family Peronosporaceae; genus Phytophthora; species Phytophthora palmivora. The sequence continues at coordinate 18,393 of VOQZ01000387.1, read as the reverse complement.
TAACTTCACGGAAGATCGGAGTACCCCCTCCGTTAGTCGGCAGTTCGGGCGCAGTGTGCAAGAGGACTCTTGCGATCTTGCGATTTCGCAGAACCACTTCGCCAAACAGGCAACGACCGCTTTCATGATGCGAGTGAATAGATGACGCTGCATGCGATACCGACGACGAAGTACTTCTCAGGATAGCGTGGCGTCTCCGCAAAATAATTTCTCCAGAGTATGCGGTGAACATCGTCAAAATCTCGATCGATATTTGCAACTTTGCCAGGCACCGACCCTCCTCGCTTTTGTGTGACGGAAGTGCTTTGACGCTCGAGTAGAATGCTCATGAAAGCCTATGAACGTGATAAACACAATAAGATAATGCTAGGAGTAGAATAAAGCATTTCCACTTGACCTCGTCATCGTCGCTGGAGCCACACGCCGCTAATTCTTCGTCACTGTAATCCATCTTGGCGCTTAACTAGACGCGATGCTGAAGAGTCGCTAATTAGCTACTTGTGCGGTGGAGCTCCAATCATTTGGACCTGGTAGCAACTTGCTATTGGGTGGTTAGCTTTCACATTTGCTGCTGCGTTTGCTCCTACGCGGTGGAGACGCTCTTAGAGTCTACCGAATGGCCTCTCTCCTTCATGGTCGATTTTATGCCTCCTGGCTTCTGTGAGAAGTACCTGGAGTATGAGGAGAAGCATCTTCAACCACTCTGGGAGTCCAGTCATTTCCTGCCGATCTCGGAGGACATGTGTGTTGCTGACGCAGCCTTGTCGCCCTACCATGCGAGCCGTCGTCAGCGTCGATCTCGGGCTGGAGCCGCCTGGAAACAGTTTTTGTTTCGTCATCTCATTCCGGCTCTGCGTCAGCAATACTGTGATCTGGATATCTTGTTGGACCCTTTCTTCCTGCATTTCCCTAAGCCGCGTCATCTCAAGATCTGGTATCCTGATGTGTCTGCTGCGTCGCTTGAGGACGCATTGTCGGTTGTTGATCTCGCAGAGCCTTAGCGTCTGCAATATCACCGATCTTCTGCGGACCACCCAGCGACGCGTATTCCTCGTCTTCAGGACAAGTTCGTCAACACACCATCTTCTCAGTCAACCTCCAACACAGCGGTGCTATAATCTTCTGATTAATCCATTTCTTCTTTGTGATTTCCTTCCTTTTATGCGTCGTTCTTGAGATATCAACGCCTTCGATCTTAGTGACACATAGCCACTTAGTCGGTTTCATATGTATCATGTACACCACTGTCCACCTGATCTACCGCCGTCCGATAGATCCTCCACCTGTTCGTTCGTGATGTGACCAGCTCACTTCACGATCTCGCCTCCTTTACGTCTCCTCATGTGATTGCATGACCTCGAATCGATTTCGGTTCGTTCGATCTCGCAAATAGTCATACAGTAGAGCTCCACAGTTAAGATCGGCTTCATCTACCCATGTCGGTTCGTCATATCCTTTCCAGTGTACCAAGAATTCACGTAATGTACGCCCATATCGCGTACGCTTCCCGGATCGCATGTCCACGATCTTTTCGACTTCGTATTCATCATTGTCTAGATCTCGTATCCAGCTGTCCTCAGGCAACAGCGCTTCATCAAAATCATATCGATCTTGATCTTGTATTGTCAACCGCATCTGGGGACGGCCCGGAAATTGTCGTACAGGCTTGATCTTAGAGACATGCACCACCGGGAAGAGTCGATATTCTGTACCGGCGATCTCGAGGCGTACTGCATGTTCTTCCACCAACTCCAACACACGGAAAGGGCCATGCCACATATGCGCCAACTTGCGTGCATATCCTTCCTTGACTCGATCTAAATACAGCCACACTTGAGTTCCAACTTCGATCGCATGTGGTCGGACCGTTTCATTGTGTCGATCTGCCCTTTCTTGGATCGCATCTCGTAGTTTCTCGTTAACCTGCTCACGAGCTTGCTGATACAGCTTCTGGATACGATATCGCCATCGACGGGGTTCGCGATCTCGTCTTCTCGTTGATCCTAAAGGTACCATGGCTTCTAGCGTAGATCGCGGATCCCAGCCGTGTAACAAATAAAACGGGGTATCTCCTCGTACGCGATCTTGGGCAGTGTTGAGCGCGAAGGTGAGGCGCTCCGCATATTCGTCCCAATCTCGCTGATCGACATCTTCAACGTACATCTTGACTGCGCGAGTTAACGTTCCCACCATCCGTTCGGTTGTTCCGTTTGCTTGCGGGCGATATGCCATTGTTGCTCGCTGTCTCTGTCCCACGATTTTGTTGACGATCTGAAGAAGTCAGACATAAAACCGGGTTCTCGATCATGTCGGATAGCCTCGCTAGCACCGAACCGTCGAAAGACACATTCCTCATAATTCTCGGCGACGGTCTGTGCTGTCCTTGATGCGCTAGCCTTCGCGATCACATACCCAGTAAATAGATCGATCCAGATTAATAGCTCCGTGTTTCCTTTGTGCGATCTTGGTAGTGACGGTATGTGATCCATACCGATAACCTGGAACGGATACGTAACTTGTAGATTGCCGGGCGACTCCCCGTGGATCGTAGGTCGTCCTTTTGTGACGAGGCGGGTGAACGCCTGAATCGTCCAGGTGTATAGTACGCGTTCCAGATGGGAACTCCGCTTGGGGTCTTCCAACCAGAACAACCTCGGTCAACTTACTTCAACCGAGGTGGCGTGTGTCCTTGTGTCAATCCCTATAGGTTCGTTTGTCTTCGTAACCAGGGAGATGCACCGCAGGTGAGTTGTCTTATAGATGTAGGTCTTGGTCGCAGGGCCGAACGTAACTTCTTAATACTGTGGCGAAGTGGTTCTGCGAAATCGCAAGATCGCAAGAGTCCTCTTGCACACTGCGCCCGAACTGCCGACTAACGGAGGGGGTACTCCGATCTTCCGTGAAGTTACTTGATCTCACCTTGTGTACCCGTCGGTGGGACTAGATCGCTCCTCGGGTGATCTCGATTAGACGCGCTTGTTGTCGATCTTGCTGTCTGACAGGACAGCGGGAGAGGTGGCAGCAGCGGGGATACTTCTACTCGCTGCGCCGTGTAGTTACCGAGCTTCGATCTTGGTTGTACTTGGTCGATCTTGCTCTGACCAGCGTCGATCTTAGCTCGGGGGGTCTTGTGGTCGGTGTGTGACCTTTATCCAATAGCTTCCAATACGTGCTTGCCGCTTCCTATAGCGGGTTCTTGAGATTTGAGGGTTGACGAACGTCCAGCCAAGCAATCTGGGCGTAGGGGTTCCACTTAGTGTCGATCTTGATCCTGCGTGGCGTCGGGAGGGCCAATCTTGTATATCCCTACCCGGAATAGCGAAGAAGGAGGAAGACTTGTGTAGTAGAAGGTAAAAACAACTCTGAATTAATGGTTAATATCCTATGCTTCCCATCTGTGGCTATCCATACCGCACTGGCTTCTTAAAACCCATAATAAAGCTAAGATCGATATTTACCTGTCAGGATCGATATCGCGTGGGTACAATCGTCTTGGGCAGGGATAATAGCGCACGCATTCACTTGGTCACTATAGTGAAGGTCACTATACCGAGGATCACCGTAGAGAGGGATTGCTCTTGATCTTGATTGACGGGACGAGATCGAGATCGGAAAACTTCTTATCTGCTTCACCACAACCGTCCCCTGCACGAGTGGTAGCAGCACAACTGCTTCCACTCGCCGCATCGCATCTCCTTCCTGCCCATCGTCTTCCATGGTTCAAGATCAAGCCTCCAATCTTCCGTCCACTCCAAGATCGACTACGCCACCGGGCCAATTGGGCCTGCTCGCGGTGGCCGCCGCCTCCGTCGATCCTGACTCGTCTTCCGACTCACCACCTCACCCTCATTCTTCGTGTCCGGAATGTCACCGGTTGCATTCTGCGCCGACGGCCCATGTTCACCGATCTTATGTGGACCTACAAGTCGTTCGGGCGTCGCTCCAAGATGTCCAAGCTTCTCTAAGGGGCGTGGAGGATATTATCAGCCGGGAGTCGATCTTCCGCCAACTGCAAGATGATCATGAGGATCTCCAACACGCTCACGTGGACTCTCTTCGTCATATGGGCGATCTGCATCGCAAATTGAGTCACCTCCGATCTCAGGCCATGCCGTTCGCTAAGTTCTGTCAAGATCGGTATGACGCGTTGATCGAAGCATTGGAGGATTCCAACGCAGAGCTGGTGGAGAGCAAGTCCACGGTTGAAGAACTTGAAGAGAAGCTAGACAGGGTGTCTAAGCTTCGGGAAGCGTACGACGAGCTGCAAGCCACCTCCAAGAGTACGATCTTGTGTTTGGAAGACGAGATTGACACTTTGAAGCGCCAGGTCCAGAACCTCCAAGCTCAATTGGCTGCTCTAACCAGTCATCCCGATCTTGGTTCCCCGCCTCCCACTGCGCTCGCCCGACTTTTGTTTAACCAAGATCAGGAGCTGATTGCCGCTCGTCAGCGTGATCAGACCCAAGATCAATCGCTGCTGGAGGTCCGTCAGCGTCTGAAGGATCGAGATCAAGATTTATCCAAAGCCCAGCAGCGGTGTCAAGCGTTGGAGCGGTCGGAGGCATCACTGGAAGCGGCTGCTCTCCAACTCCAGCGTCAAGTCAGCGCACAAGATCGACGTATCGCTCGGCTCCAAGAGGAGCGGGATCAATTCCGCGCAAGCTGTCATGAGGCTCAATCCGAGCGAGATCAAGCGGTGGCGAAGGTTGCGTCTTCATCTGAGCGTCTGGATAAGGCCCGGGCTGAACTTCGCGCTCGTGGGAATCATGTTGACTCTATGAGGGCTAACATCTCCCGTTTAGAGCAACAGGTCGCTGATCTTCAGACTGCTCATACCCAAGTGGATCACCAATTCACGAGCCAGAAGCGGGAGCTTGCTGCTTTACGGGTGGAGCATGCTGCTCTCTCAGCTCATTACACGGACGCTTATAGTCGATTTTGGGCTGTGGCACGTTCCCTCAACCAAGATGTCGCTCTTCCGACCCCAGCAAGCCTGACGCGTCCTCGATCTGGGTCGGAATCATCCCCACCTCGATCTCGCAAGACTCGTCGGCTCAATCTCTCATCCTCCAAATCCCCTGACGACCTTCCTGACTCCGAGGGTCCCGATCCGGACGTTCCTGAACCTGAACTCCCCGATCTTCCTCAGGAGTCTGAGATCGAGCAAGAAAGCGGCTCTCCTGAGCAGGAAGGCGGGTCTCCTGATCTTCCCCAAGAGTCCGAAATCGAGCAAGAAGATGGTTCTCCTGAGCAGGATGATGCGGACGATCCTGAGGTATTGGCAGCTTTGGCTAAATCTCGTTCGGACCTTCGTCGAATTAAGTCGTCTGGGGGAGATCAGGGTACTTCAGGGACTGCCGGTCATCCTATCGACTTGGGTGGCGAGGGAAGTGATATTCCTTCCGACGACCCATCCGAGCAGTCTCCGGAGGTCGATCCGTCCATGGGTAGCCCTAATTCCGCTCCCGATGGCAGTGATCTTGAGCCTAGTGCGGGTAAATCACTTCCTGATATTCGACGGTCCTCCGAAGCCACCACCTTGACTCCGCCATACCCCAAAGTTCCAAGATCAGAGTGGATTCCCAGCTTGATCACCAGACGTCTATTCCGCTCAGCAGACGTCTTCCCTTGGGACGTCGATCGTGTGAGTCATCTGAGCATCTCCACCTTGAACACCAAGGTGTTGAGTCACCTTTTGCTCGGTGTCTCTGAATGGCTATTTCCAGACGTGGCTTCTCCAGCAACACCTTCTCGGATCGAGATCGAAGATTTTGTCACGGGACCTGCTGTGGATGCCCTGATGTCTCTTACTCCCCCACCGTGGGCGTCTCTGGAGTCCGCCGAAGGGCCTCTCTCCTTCATGGTTGATTTTATGCCTCCTGGCTTTTGTGAGAAATATCTGGAGTATGAGGAGAAGCATCTTCAGGCGATCTGGGAGTCGAGTCATTTCTTGCCGATCTCGGAAGACATGTGTGTTGCTGACGCAGCCTTATCGGCCTACCATGAAGGTCGTCGCCAGCGTCGATCTCGGGCTGGAGCCGCCTGGAAGCAGTTTCTATTTCGACATCTTATCCCGGCTCTGCGTCAACAGTACTGCGATCTGGATATCTTGTTGGACCCCTTCTTCCTACATTTTCCCAAGCCGCGCCACCCCAAGATCTGGTATCCGGATGTGTCTGCTGCGTCGCTAGAGGATGCGTTGTCCGCCGTTGACCTTGCGGAACCTTGGCGTCTACAATATCGCCGATCTTCTGCGGATCATCCAGCGACGCGTATTCCTCGTCTTCAGGACAAGTTCGTCAACGTGCCACCTTCCTCTCAGCCAGCCTCTAACATAGCGGTGCTGTAATCTTCTTGATTAATCCATTTCTTCTTTGCGATTTCCTTCCTTTTATGCGTCATTCTTAAGATATTAACGCCTTCGATCCTAGTGACTTATAGTCATCTAGTCGGTTTCACATGTATCATATTCACCACCATCCACCTGATCTATCGCCGTCCGATAGATCCTTCACTTAGCTCTTCGTGATGTGACCAGCTCACTTCACGATCTCGCCGCCTTATGGCCCCTCATGTGATTGCATGACCTCGAATCGGTTTCGATTCGTTCGATCTCGCAGATAGTCATATAGTAGAGCTCCACAATTAAGATCGGCTTCATCTACCCATGTCGGTTCATCGTATCCTTTCCAGTGTACCAAGAATTCACGTAACGTACGTCCATATCGCGTACGCTTCCCAGATCGCATGTCTACGATCTTTTCGACTTCGTATTCGTCATTGTCTAGATCTCGTATCCAGCTGTCCTCAGGCAGCAACGCTTCATCAAAATCATATCGATCTTGATCTTGTATTGTCAACCGCACCTGGGGACGGTCCGGAAATTGTCGTACAGGCTTGATCTTAGAGACATGCACCACTGGGAAGAGTCGATATTCTGTACCGGCGATCTCAAGACGTACTGCGTGTTCATCCACTAGTTCCAACACACGGAAAGGGCCATGCCACATATGTGCCAGCTTACGCGCATATCCTTCCTTGACTCGATCTAAATACAGCCACACTTGAGCTCCAACTTCGATTTCATGTGGTCGGACCGTTTCATTATGTCGATCTGCCCTTTCTTGGATCGCATCTCGTAGTCTCTCGTTAACTTGCTCGCGTGCTTGCTGATACTGCTTCTGGATACGATATCGCCACCGGCGAGGTTCACGATCTCGTCTTCTCGTTGATCCTAATGGTATCATTGCTTCCAACGTAGATCGTGGATCCCAGCCGTGTAACAGATAAAATGGGGGTATCTCCTCGGACGCGATCTTGGGCAGTATTGAGTGCGAAGGTGAGGCGCTCAGCATATTCATCCCAATCTCGCTGGTCGACATCCTCCACATACATTTTCACTGCACGTGTCAATGTTCCCACCATCCGTTCGGTTGTACCGTTTGCTTGTGGGCGGTATGCCATTGTTGCTCGCTGTCTCTGTCCCACGATTTTGTTGAACGATCTGAAGAAGTCAGACATAAAACCGGGTTCTCGGTCATGTCGGATAGCCTCGCTTGCACCGAACCGGCGGAAAACACATTCCTCATAGTTCTCGGCGACAGTCTGAGCTGTTCTTGATGCGCTGGCTTTCGCGATCACATATCCAGTGAATAGATCGATCCAGATCAATAGCTCAGTGTTTCCTTTGTGTGATCTTGGTAGTGACGGTATGTGATCCATACCGATAATCTGGAACGGGTACGTAGCTTGTAAATTCCCAGGCGATTCCCCATGGATCGTAGGCCGTCCTTTTCCCGTCTCGCAATCTATACACTGACCCACGTAGTGTTGCACACTCTGATATAGTCCGCGCCAGTGGAAGTGAGCTCTGATCTTGTGGTATGTCCGTCCAATACCTTGGTGACCACCTTCCAAACTTGTGTGATAGTGGTGCATAAGATCGCTTTGCAATGTTTCGGGCACCACAAGCTTAGCCATAAGATCGCGATCTTCGTCGGACCGCTTGGTCGGCGGAAAATAGAACAATAATCCTGACTCATCCGTCTCATAGTGATCTGCGATCTTAGAACAGCTTTTCGCTTCAGTCGAAGTGAGATCTTGTACGTCCCCTCGCAGGTAAGCTTTAAGATCGGCGATCCATTTCTCCTCATCTTGAGCTCGGATAATACGCTCCATCCTCATTCTTTGCACAATCTCTTCTTGTAACACCTGAGGTCGACATTTCTTACGCGGCCTTGTGACAGCAGCGATCTTGACTGTAGCTGCATCGTCCTTAGCTATTAGCAACTCATCCAATCTATTGAGAGTCATAAGATCTTGGCGCTCCTCTTCCGTGACAATCACCACTCCACTTTCGCGACGTAATGCAGCACTCGCCAGACTATCTGCGCTTTGGTTCCAATCTCGCTTCATATGAAGGAACTCATGGCTGGGCCAAGATCGGAGACGTTCCAATGCCTGCTGCCGTAACAACGTTAACCCCGGGGCTTTGCACTCGATCTCACCCTTCATTTGTCTGATCACCAAGTTAGAATCTCCACAGATAATCAGGCGTCCCCTGTCCATCTCTGACAGGAGATCGAGGCACAGAAGCAGACCATGGTACTCAGCCTCGTTTACCGTAAGATCGAGCTGATACTTTGAAGCCGCTGAGATCACTGTCCATTCTGGTAGGCTCCACACTATTCCACTGTATGCTCCTCCACTTCGTTTCACACGTGCTGATCCATCAAAACTAACAACTAGTAATCTCTCGTCTGGCTCCACTGTTGGAGGTGGCATCGAGATTACTTGTCGCGGTTGTTTCCTGGGAGCGATCGAAATCAAGATCGAGTCCACTTCCTTGCGGGGCGTAATACTTGCCGCGATCACGCCTAAGATCTCATCCTCTCCTCTGGTACATTTGACGATCTCAAGGGTCCAGCTTGATAGAAGTGCAGCCCATCGTCCTAACCGTCCTTGCAATCCAGATGAGTGAAGTAACCATGCCAATGTGGAGTGGCGCGTCAATACCTTAATCGATCTTGTCACGAGTTGAGTATAGCAGGTGTCTAGTATCCTGAGCAAAGCCAACACTTCCTTGTCGACCATACCGTAGTTGATCTCATTCGGCTTGAGCGTGCGACTAGTGAAAGTCACTGGTTTATATATTCCATCGTGTTCTTGCATCAGGGCAGCTGAGATTGCCCACTTGCTGGCGTATACCACCACCACCGGTTGTCGATCTACATCGAAATGTTGCAGGATCGGAGCAGTCACGATCTTGTTCTTCAATATGGTGAACGCTGTCCTAGCCTCAGTCCACCTGCCATCCTCTTCTGCCACGACACCCTCATCGTCCCCAGTCGATTTTACCTTCCGAGCGATCTCGTAGAAATCCGCTTCACGTAGCTCGTACAGAACTGATGCGTAGATCGCGAAATCTTCAATAAATCGGCTGTAGTAGTTGAGACTCCCCAAGAATGATTGCATCGATCTTAGGTTGGTGGGGAACGGTAATTCTTGTAAAGCCGACAAATCCTTTGGATGTGTCTCCAAACCTTCAGCTGATACACGATGTCCTAGATAATCCACCTTTCGTTGACCCCAGAAGCTTTTGGCGACACTGATGGACAAGTTCCACTCGTCGCAGGCGTCTAACAGCTTTTCCACCTTTTCGCATAACGCGTCCCACGATCTTCCGGTTACCAGTATGTCGTCGATGTAAGATCGACGTCCCAACACTGACTCACTTCTCTCTAGATCAGGTTCTCCTGCCTCGAATACGTCCTTTCGGCCGGATCGATCTCGATCTTGGGTCACTTTCACGAATCCATATAGTGCATTGTCTAGGAGTCTCTGGTAGATCTGGGGAGCGTTTTTAAGTCCGAACGGCATTCGATTCCACTCAAACAGTCCAAATGGAGTAATAAATGCCGAGATCGATCGGGCTCGGTCCGTCATGGGCACTACCCAGAAACCGCTGGCCATATCCAAGGAACAATACCAGAGAACCTTATCGAGATCATCCAGCAAATCATTGATCAGCGGCATAGGATATACCATAAGCCTTGTCAGACTATTAACCAGGCGGTAGTCGATACATAACCGGATGTCGATCCCATTCTTCTTGATAATCACAACTATGGGTGAAGCCCAAGGAGAGGTCGAGTGTCGGATCATCCGAGCAGATAGTAGTCCCTTGATTAGTTGATATAACTTTTCGCGGAATTGTATCGCCACCTTGCGACAACGTTGAGCGACTGGCTTTGCATTCCCCACATCTATGTCGCATACCACTCCCTTCGCTGCTGGTGGTAAGGCATTGCCCTTTCCGATAAGAAGGTGCTTCCGCTTCCAGATAATCTGCACAAGACGTTCGATCTCCTCCTGGGTGTTGGTATTGGCATCACCTATTTGAAGATCTTCGATCTTGACTTCTTCCGTGGTCGCGGTCACTTCTGGTAGCACAGCCATTTGATCTTCCACATCTTCTGCGAATAAGCTCCCTCCTTCCTTGATACAAACTTCATCATCCATCGTAGGATCGCCTATGTCTGTCGCGACCTTGGTGCGCAGATTATTACCGTTAGCAGGGTCGATCTTGACTTGGTCAGACGTACATTCGATTGACGGTGGGTTTGCGTCCCCGTTCCCTGCGATCTTGACATTCTGAATGGCTTTTACCGGCCGTGGTAAGATCGCAGTTGGTGTTACGTACTCGGGACGCTCCACCATTGGCTCGGTGATCTGTTCGTTGGTACCCGCTTCACTGATCTCATCCGTAGTTGCCTGATATGCGAGATTTTGCCATTCGGCGTACCTCCTTGATCCCACGGATACATATCCCGGAATTCGGGGAATACGATCTCCACTTAACCACATCGCGACTCTCGATCCTTCGTGGAGAGTCAGTGCACGATCGCTTATGTTGGTCACCTGTAGATAACGCGTTCTTCCGGGTCCGACTGTGATTGTTGGCACCCATCGGTCTCCCCTGGTGACCCATAGCTTATACTGGTTGGACGTTTGACCGCGTAGCCTGATCTCGGCCGTCTGCCCAACATCGATCCAGTAGTGATCCTTCCAGCACACATGCTCGATCTTGTCACCGTAAAGAGGACGCCTACCAGCCATCTGAAGGCGGACTTCATCGGGTAGACATATTGTCCCATCAGCGAGATCGAGGCGGATACCCGCTGGCACCATGAAATCCATTCCTAGTATCAGATCTTGACCTCCGGTGGGCGGACCTACCCATGCATCAAAGAAGTACACTAGCGATCCTGCCAGCGTGATCTTGAGACGAGTACGTCCCTCGATCTTGTATGGAGATCGTCCAACACCTTCACATTCCAACGTTTGACTCTCATCGACCTGGCACCCGACCTTACGAGCAAAGGTGGCATCCAGTATGGATACCTCGGCACCACTGTCAAATAGCAAAGTTGCTTTTTTGTTGTTGATCTTTCCCATAGCTTTAGATTGCTTGAACTTCTTGTCTGGAACATGATACTTCCAGTAACCCCGTGATTCCCCAGGAGAAATCTCAAGAGCCATCATCACACTTGATCTTGCATATTCATCGATCTGGCGTAGACTTGACACTGTAGCGGTAGGTTTCTCCAGAAGATCACATGTATTGTCGATCGGATCGATCAGTTGATTAACTGTTGCCTCCGATTGTTTCTCGACGTATGCATAAATGCAGTAGCTAGAACGCTCGTCTCGTACCGGTTTCCAAACCGGCGAGCGTCCTAGTTTAACATCTTCTCCGCCGTCTCTGGCAACATGCCGGCGTGCTTGGTGGGATTGCACCATTGTCGGATCAAGTTGTAAAATTCCTCCATGGTACATTTTCCCGCCTCGTGGATGTCACCACATGCCTTGCATGTGAATAGGCAGCAATCTGAGGGATGTCCTTTACGACCGCACTTCTCACACGTTAGACGTCCCCAGCACCCAAGAGCGCTATGTTTACGTGACCCACAGTGCGAGCACCGCTTAGGTGGTGAACCTATATCATGCCGATCTTGGGGTACGCGATTGTTTCCGGCCTCCGAGCGACTGCGATCTTGGTTCCTTTGTTCTTGATCTTGCTGCCCCTCATCCTTTCCAGATGCTGCGAGGTAGACACGACGTAATCTTGCTTCGTCATCCGATCCACTGGAGTCCTCTTCAGACTCACTGCTATCCGAGATCGGTTTGATAGCTCTGACGGCCCGAGTTGGGGCAGACGGGGCTGCTGTACTGTTGTTCTTCTGACGGGGCTTGATTGATCCATATACAGCCTTACTTTGTCGTGCCTTCGCTCGTTGCGGAGATCGAAGTGCTTCTTCCAGAGTGTCAGCGTCTGGGATTCTTAGTAGGGCCAGGTGATCTGCAAGATCGCGGTCATCAAGAGTTTCAATGAAGTGTTCCACGTGTTCACGTCGAACTTCCGAAGGTCCATCCTTGATCTGGAGGCGGGCCCTGAGTCCTGCCACATTGAGCCGATACAGATACTCCAGCGGAGATCCGTCCGATCTCTTGCGCGCGTGGTAATATTGCCTCGCAACTGACACTCCTCGTCCACTATATTGAACCTGGAAGTTGCGGAGCAAATCCTTCCAGGTACTGCGTGTTGTGCGACTAAGCTGTCGATACCAGTTTCGCTCCGATCCTGTGAGGAGATCGCCGAACACCAGACACTTATCTTCATCTGGAGCTTGATCTCGCACAAAGGCGGATTTTACTTTGTTAAGCCAGGCCCTGGCTCGATCTTCATCCCCTTCTTTCCCCACAAACTCCTTCAGTTCAGACATGGCGGAAACTCGTATACGTGGGACACTTGTCGACCTTCCGGTGGTCGTAGCTGATGCTGATGCTACGGCCGCACGTCAGGGAGGATCAAGGTCGAGATCATCTGGGTCGTATTCATGAAGGTTTGGGTGTTGATCTGGCGATCCCACAGACTCCATATCCACATCTCGATCTTCTGCTGGTGCTGAGATCACGGGATTGCTAGTACCTTGTTGTTCCTTCAAGAATCGGTTCATCGCCGCCTGGAAGTACGATTCCAGCTTCGCATTCGATCCTTGTGCCATGGTCGGCGCGATGACGTCTTTCATTCGCTTGGCCTCTTGATCTTTACGCTGCTTTAGTATGGCAACACCTGAAGGGCCTAGCGTCATCCGAGGTGGGTCCTCAGCACTGTCGGTGTCCACCTCCTCGGTCGCCGACTCATAGTGTGAGGATGTACCAGTCTGATCTTTCAACGTGAGTGTCGGTAACGATCCTAGCATGTCGTCTGTCGATCCAGTCGTGATCTTGGGGGTTACAATCTTCTCACCCACCAAGGGCTTCAGTAAGTCGAAGATCGACATTAAAGCCGTGTTGATCGTACTGAGCCTCGTATCGAATAGATCGTTAGCGTCGAACGATCCTGCGGTGATCCCACCTTCCTTGATCAGATGTAATAACGCCTTCGCAGCTTCAAACTTGCTTGATCTTGCAGCTGGTTTCCGCACTGGGCCTTTTAGATCACTGCTGATTTTCGGCTTGATGATCTGCATAACGGGGTTCTTGATCAAGAAGGTGTGAAGTTCCTTCTTGTGGTATGCGATCTCGAGGGACTCATCAGTCCACACTGTTTTAAGATCGTCTTGGTCATCAGCGTCCGATCCTGGTGCTTTCATCTTCTTCCGTAGGGGCTTCGATCTTGCTGACTTCTTTTTTGTGCTCGACTTGGAGACGAGCGTTTGGATGGCTTTCGCCGGTGGACTTTCGTCCTGCAGATCGCGACTTGAGTCGGGATCTGCTGGGGTCCCTGAAGGGACCTGGGGAGGAGGTAGAGGCTTCTCTTCTAGGTCCTTCGCTCGGCCCTCCTCTGTTCCGTCGGTAGAGCTCCTCCCAAAGCTCTGCCGATCCGCGGATCGATCTTGATTCAGCGGTGTCGTTGGTGAACCGATCTCCAACGACGCTGGTTTCCCTGATCTAAGATCAGCATGCGCTTCTTCATGGGACTCACGGTGAAATCCCGAGTCACTCAAAGATCCGGGCACGCGCACCATTGTGGCGAAGTGGTTCTGCGAAATCGCAAGATCGCAGGAGTCCTCTTGCACACTGCGCCCGAACTGCCGACTAACGGAGGGGGTACTCCGATCTTCCGTGAAGTTACTTGATCTCACCTTGTGTACCCGTCGGTGGGACTAGATCGCTCCTCGGGTGATCTCGATAGACGCGCTTGTTGTCGATCTTGTTGTCTGACAGGACAGCGGGAGAGGTGTTCTTGGGCGCACTGCCATCGTCGCTCAATTTGTCCAATACCCCGTCAATCGATGGCTCACCGATAGCGCTAGTGTTACACTTGCGATTAGAGCGAAAGTTGCCGTTAGCATCTGGCAAAGCCTTCCACTTTGGTTCATCGCGAAGCACTCTCCAGGCTTCTATAAATTCAAAGTCATCATCTTGCTCGTCCTCGTACATGGATCTCGCGTCTTGAACACGATCTTCATCCGTTTTTCCGCTTTGGTTCAGCTGCTTAATAGCAGCGTAGCATCCACAAAACTTCCCAACAGCAAATCGAATTGCTTTCCAGCGATTTGCGACGGCGTTTTGGTGACGCTTGTAGCGCTCCTGTTGTCGAGGTCGTGTGTCGTTGTACATCTGCGTGACGCGTTCCCAGAACTGTGCTCCAGATTGGTCTGTCCCGACAATTCCGTCCTTCGACACGTCAAGCCATGCCTTTGTGAGTTGCCGGTCTTCCTCTTGGTTCCAGTTTGGCCCACGTGAGGTAGCTCTCTTGCCGTCTGCAGCTTTCGCCATCTCCGCGGGAATTCGAAGTGGATCTTTTAAAGACGCGATTGTTGTCCAGAGACAAGGTACCCTTGTGCTACAATCTATCATACCATTTGGGGGCGTTTGAATCAGGACAGCGCGAGAAGTGCTGGGGAGCAAATACGGGAGCAAATCTGCTCGATTTGCTTTCGCGAAAAGTTTTTGATTGCTCCTGGACTAGTTTGCTCCTTGCGGTGGAGCAGCTAGGAGGTAATTTAGTGGAAAATTCTCTGCTGAGCAGCAATTTGCTCACGCGGTGGAGACGCTCTAAGAAGCCATCAGCTGAGTCCGTACCGTATACCACCACTCCTCAGCTGCTCCTTAGCTGAGTTCAGTTCCTCGTACCGTAGAACACGGCCCCTTAGTCTCACCGCATGCAATTCCTACATCAGAATGGGTACTGCTTTTGTTGAAATCTGATTGGCTTTAATCCATTGATATGACTATGATATGTGCAATTTGCAATCATCATAGGAAATTCATAAGACCAAAATTTAGTCCTTTTCGACGAAAAAAGGTTGTTACAGTCAACAGCCGCGAGAATGGCTGGAAGCGCGTCTTCACTGGCCTCTCCAGTGCCTGTGGCAGCCTCTCCGACCGAGGAGGAGGTCGCCAGCATGCACCACTTCATCGAGAACGCGCTGGACTTGCTCATCAAGGTAGAAATCGCTCTATCCTGCCTCCCTCTGCCGTCCTCACGCCTCTTTCTTCTTGCAGGGCAATGCCAAGAGCTACGACTTCCTCATCCAGCAGTTGACACTCGTTCCAGCACCTGTGGCGACACGTCGCAAGATATTCCGGGCTCTACCACGCTGTATCTCCACTATGGCACGTGAGCCGCGGGCCTATCGCGCACTGCTGGACGTCCTGTTCAAGTTCGACCTGCTGGCCGCCGACGTGGAGGACTACACGAGCTTTATCGTGCACTTGGTGTCCTCCAACACGGTCTACGTGGTGCCCACGCTGCACATGCTAGTGCGCAATATGCGCCGTCCACAGGAGAAGGAGCTGCCGCCGGATCTCCGAGCTCTAGCAGAGAACGAGGAAGAAGCTAAGAACCCGACCAAGACTGGCGGAATCTCCGTCGGAGGATCATTTGGAGCAGATGAAGTGTCGGTGCCAGCAGTGCAGGAAGTAAAGGGACCGAGTTTGGACGAACGCATTCAGGCGCGGTTTGACGCGGCACATCAGACATTGGAGCGCGTACTGACGCTGGTACCTACTGCTGCTAACGTACTGTTTCCGATTTTATGCGAGCACTTCCCACACAAACGACTGGATGCACCTACTCAGGTGGCGTATCTTCGCAATGTCTTGCGTGTGACAGGATATGTTGGTGGACTGCGTGAACGCGTGCTGGGACTGATCATTGACCAGCTTGTGGCAATTGATGTGGAGATCAAGCTGGATGAAAGTGAGGAGGATGTTTTCACCATGGATGACTTTCTTGATGATGACATGTTGCCGCCTGATGATGCCTCGCGTCAAGTGGATGAGATGGCTGACAAACTTGATCAGATGATGCTCGTCATGTTTGAGCACATTGAGCAATCTGCCGCTTCCTCATCACCCACGGCAGTGTCATCCGATACTACAATTTCCTCCGAGACTAGCAGCAGAGAGAAGGATATGGACATGCGCCAGGCTGCGCTTATCTTTAAGTACTTGCTCAAAGTGTTCGAGCATTCCGTTTTGAACACACACCGGTCTAAGTATCCGCAATTCTTGCTGTTCTACGTCTGTCGTATGGACCCACAATTCCAGGACGTATTCATCTCGCAGCTATTGGCCACATCGCTGGATCCGCAAACACCGCCGACCACGCGTCAAAGTTGTGGGGCCTATCTGGCCAGTTTCCTTGCTCGCGCCAAATACATTTCTGTGGCCTATCTCCAGAAGGCCCTGTATCACCTGCTCAAGTGGTTGCACGACCAGATGGACATCTATGACGCAACACACCAGGAGCAAGAAGAAGAATCGGGACCTACGAACGGCGAAACTGCTGCTGAAAGAGAGGAGCGGTTGTTGGAAAATGCTGAGAAAATGGAGACGACAGGCGAGCGCGGATTTCAAGAGAGCATTTTTATTTCTTCGTTACAGACTGTGTGCTACATGGTTTGTTTTCGTGGGCTGGAGATCGCTACTAGTGATGATGGCGCGGGATATGAATTTTTGCGTAGCCTTGGGTGGGAACGGCTATTGGTCACAAGCACTGGCTACTGTCCACTAGCATATTGTCAGCAAACGGTATCTACTGAGTTCTTGAACCTGGTGGAGGCGTTCGATTTGGTTTCAGAGGAATGCCTTGAGCGCGTGGACCATGCTATTGGCACAGTCTCTGCATCTAGCAACAAAACTGCTAAGTCGATGGAACGCTCAAAAAAACCCACAGCAGGATCAGCTTCTGCATCCACTCTGCTTGGCCAGCGCCAACCACTCGAGACATTTTTTCCGTTCGACCCATACCTTCTTCGTCACTCATTTCGTTATATTGGACCGTTGTATCTATACTGGAAGCATGCTGACCCGACATCGAGCGAGAACTGCGATCTGCTGGAATCTGTCAAGGCTACCATCCGTCAAATGCAGGAGGATGCTGAAGAAGACGAAGATGGAAGCGAAGAGGAAGATCTGATAGATGAAGACGTCAGTATGGCTGGGAGCGCTCCCAACCCTATCGGTCTATCGAATGTTTCGTATCGTGCTGATAGTTATATGGGCAGTCTCAGCAGGTCGTGCAATATGTCAGTGGGTTCGTCGTATGACGGCGAAGGATTTGCTGATGAGGATCGCGCACCGGTAAAACGAACGCTGCCGTCGCGCTCAATGTTTGATCCCTCCCCAGCTCTATCCGCTAGCTCACCACCATCAAGACTTCCTCCGCTAGGCGCTGCTGACGCATTTACACTTGGTGGCTTCGATGATGAGGAAGAGGAAGACGGATTCTAGAAAAATAATAAATGAGTGCAGAAGGAGAATGGTGAAAGTGGAATAAGCTATTTAGCCACTCGAGAGTGGTGAGAATACATAAGTATAGGAATGCAGACCACGTACTACTAGTAGTTCAGCAACAACGAGGCCCTAGAGAAGTTGGTCACACCACAGCAACGGTGACCAAAACCAATCTTGGTCACAGGGTTGGTAGTCGTTGAAACGATGATTGCGGAGTGGATCATCCATTTTCAGCACTCTACCGTCGGTTAAGCTGTGCCCGCAGCTGCTCGTTCTCATCCTCCAGTCGCACAAGCTTGGGAACCACTTCTGAATCAACTTCATCGATCTGATTCTTGAGGTGATGATTTTCCTCGCGCAGACGAGAGACTTCTTCACGCAAGTACGTGTTGATATCCAGCTGTTGCTCCAGCGATGTCTTGGCCTCCAAAAGAGCATCCTCCACCTCCAGCTGCTTGACGTGAGCCAGATCAGCTTGTTCCTGTACCATGCGGTTGCAGTCGGCCATGATTCTCTCCACTTCCTGTTCTTTCTGAGCGATTTCGTTCTTCTTCGCCTCCAGCGATGCTTCATACTCACGATCTGCTCGGGCTGGCATTTACCTGTTCCTGGTCGTTGCGCAGTGCTTCCTCGTTCTTCTCC